>CM055656.1:13015016-13036464 GCA_029378335.1 Agrilus mali
AATATTGTAATTAATTGGAAAAATGGATTCTATGTGTTTCCTTATCAAAGAAAATGGCGAGCATAAATAAGCGAGGAGCGGCTTTTCAAATTAATAGTGCATTAAAAACCTCCTCAGCTAACAAGTTTAGTTTTTTGAAACAAGATAATTGCAAGTTCAGATACAATGAGCAGTGACGGTGACTATTATGAAGAGTACTTTTACTTAAAATCACGTTTACCTGTAAGTCGAATTATGATTATTTCTTTCTTATCTCTTTACATAAAGAAAGTCTGATTAAATTAAAATTTTGGATCTAGTATCATCCTAAAAAGCTAATTACCTAAACTTAATTTTTATTAGGGCACCCAAGCACTAATCTTATTCAAGACCGATGAGGTTCCTCCGCCCTCCCTTTTATTTTTTGATCTAGGAATATTCAATAACCATAGATTCTTTGGTAAACTATATGGAGATCTGGCAGTAGTGTGGAAACTGCCTATGCCGTAAATGTAGGTAAGTAAACTCAAACCTAACGTCAATTACGTTACATACTTTACGTACTTATTACTTGTTTCAGGAGGAGGAGGAGCAGTCTCGATTAGTTCCACATTGTATCATAAAATTGTATATTTATATAATTTTATAAAAAAATTCAATAAACAATATAATATTATAATTCTTTTATTGTAAAGACGAAAACCGAGTATCACAAATACACATTCACAATTACACACGCTCATTAGCAAACGATGTCGGCGACATCTGTCCTCGACAGCACCAACAACAACAACAACAACGACATCTATCGCCGGGAGGAGGAGGAGGAGGAGGAGGGCGTTCTAATTCACACCTTCCGAGAAAAATCACACACTTACCTCCTCGCGAACAAACTTACACGTTGCGACAGAGATCAAAACTACCTACTGATAAAAAATTCAAATACACCCAGAGAAAATTCCCGCCTTTTTCCAACCGCACACACTTACCTCCTTGATTACACGCGCAACCAACTTTACACATTGCGACAGAGATCAAAACTACTGATAAGAAATTCAAATAGCTAAATTCCCGCCTTTTCCCAATCGCACACGCTTACCTCCTTGATTACACGCAACCAAACTTACACTTTGCGTCAGAGATCAACACTACTGATAAGGAATTCCAACCGACCGGAAGTCCCATAAGAAATACATTGAAAAATGGCTGCCTTTTCCCCTAGATATACTACTTCAATGATAACAATTTATAGACCAATCTCTTTAATTTCCAATGTGGCCAAAATATTTGAAAAAAGTATGCACAATAGATTATTTAACTTTTAATAAATGTAAGATATTATCCAATAAGCAATTTGGTTTTATTAAGAAAATTGGCACAAAAGATGCACTTAATTACATTACTAATATTATATATAATAAATTAGATAAAAGAAAACCTGTCATTGTCACTTTTTTGGATTTAGTTCAGGCTTTTGGCACAGTGGACCATCAAATACTATTGGAAAAATTACAGTATATGGGCGTTAGGGGAAAATCGAATAAACTTATAAGGAGTTGCCTACATAAAAGGACGAGCAGAGTGAAAATTAATGATAATTTTAGTGAATGTAAATTTATTACTACTCGTGTACCACAAGGTAGTATCCTTGGACCATTAATTTTTATTTTGTATGTTAACGATTTGTTATGTGGTATCCAAGAAGGTTGTATTATATCATACGCTGACGATACAGCAATTATTTCAATTGAAAATACATGGGAAGAAACTACAGAAAACATGAATAAACTCCTAGATTTAATAGCTGACTGGCTTGCCCTTAATAAATTATCATTAAATTTAGATAAAACTGTATACATTACATTTGGTAATTATTCAGATAGAGTACCAGAGAAAATTTAAATAAAAATAAAAAATACAATTTTAAAAAGAGTCGAAACTTGTTAGTATTTAGGAATTGTTTTTGACTATAATGTTAAATGGGATAAACATATTTAATACATAACAAATAAAACGAGATATTTGATATTAATATTCTATAAATTAAGGAAAATAATGAATAAAGAGACGTTAATGCTTGTATATTATGCATTTTTCCAAAGCATCGTAAGTTATGGAATTATAGCATGGGGTGGGGCATATAATAACCATTTGTCTTTGCTACAGACATTTTTACCATACACATTTAGGTCTAGTAGTTCTAAATTTATAAACATATATAATGGGAAAATAACATTCACTTTTTCTACATAAAACGGCTGAAGCAATTTAAAGTTTATATTTTTAGATTCCTTGATTTATGCACAAGTGAAAAAATTATTTAATTGGTTACGAAACCAAAACGAAGACTACAATTTAGAAAAGAAAAACTAATACCTAAAACAAATTTAAAATTTCTCAAATTTTTGGCATACTCATAATTTCCTAATATTAACAATTATGTATATTAAACAAGAATATGGAGAAGTCATTAATCCAACAAAATGTGTCTTTGGCGCTACTGAAATCGAATTTTTAGGATATAAAGTCAATTGCGAAGGAATTAAACCACTATCTGAACGTGTAGAGGCAATAAACAAATTTCCAAAACCGGAAAACATAAAACAGCTTCGTAGGTTTTAGGTATGATAAACTTCTATAGACGTTTCATACCTAAAGCCGCAACGTTGATGCAACCGCTCCACGATTTGTTAAAAGGATCAAAAAAGAGTAAAGATGAAATTTGCTGTAATGACGAAAGTGAAAAATCTTTTTCAGATATAAAAGTCAGTTTGGCAAATGCTGCAATGCTTGCGCATCCTGCACCAGGCGTGCCTATCAACATAATGGTAGACGCATCTGATCGTGCGGCAGGAGCAGTATTGCAGCAGTTAATTAATAACAATTGGCAACCTCTAGCTTTTTACACTAAATCATTTTCAAGTGCTCAGTAAAAATATAGCGCGTATGATCGCGAACTTCTTGCCATATATTTAGCGGTAAAAAGATTTAAGCATTTTGTAGACGGTAGAAATTTTTTTTAATTTTAACAGATCATAAACCTATCACTTTCGCATTCCAGCAAAAACTAGAAAAGTGCTCACCGCGACAATTTCGGCATCTCCACTATATAGGTCAATTTACGACGGATATACGGCATATTAAAGGATTGGATAATTATGTCGCGGACGCGTTATCGCGAATAGAAACTTTAACGCAAACACCAGACTACAAAACCTTGCAAGACAAACAGAAGCAATATTCAGAACTAGCGGGTATTTTAGATTTCAAAAAGTCAACGGATTTAAATTTGAAAAAAATGCATTTTCCAGAATTTCAGGTAGACATATATTGCGAACCATCAAATAATACAGTTAGATCATACGTGCCAAAAACACTTAGAAAAACAATTTTTAATTCGTTACACGGACTATCCCATCCGGGCATTCATGCAACTCAGAAATTAATTACATCTCGTTTTGTTTGGCCATCAATAAACAAAGATACGAGGGAATGGGCACGGTGTTGCATTCCGTGCCAAAAATCCAAAATTTCGCGCCATGTTAATAGTTCTTTGCATAATTTTCCATCAAGCCATGCTAGGTTTGAGCATGTTCATATAGACCTTGTAGGACCATTACCCATGTCAGAGGGATATATGGTATATATATACTAACATGCATAGATAGGTTTTCACGATGGCCGGAAGCCACTCCAATTACCGACATAGATGCCGAAACAGTCGCGAAAACTTTTATAACTACGTGGGTCGCGAGATATGGCGTACCTCTACGGTTAACAACTGATCGTGGTCGTCAATTTGAATCAACCCTTTTCAAAGAATTAACACAGTTCTTAGGAATTACGCATTTAAAAACCACTGCATATCATCCTGCGGCAAACGGTATGGTGGATCGTTTGCATCGGCAATTAAAAGCTGCAATAAAATGTTCCGAAGACAATAAGTGGACAGAAAAATTGCCCCTGATTTTATTAGGTATAC
The DNA here is from genome assembly GCA_029378335.1 of Agrilus mali. Classification (NCBI taxonomy): domain Eukaryota; kingdom Metazoa; phylum Arthropoda; class Insecta; order Coleoptera; family Buprestidae; genus Agrilus; species Agrilus mali. The sequence goes on from CM055656.1 coordinate 13,018,978, forward strand.
GTACAGCTGTGAAAGATGACCTAAAAGCGACCGCAGCTGAGATGGTTTACGGTTCCAGTTTGCGTTTACCTGGAGAATTTCTCGGCACATCCAAACATAAAGACGGAAATGCGGAATTTGTGAATAACTTGCGCAATCTAACAGTTACACCCGCAACCCGTCATGGAAATAATAAGGTTTTCGTTTTGAAAGACCTTCAGTCATGTTCTTACGTATTGCTTCGCAATCACACAATGAAAGGATCTTTACAACAACCGTATGAAGTTGTTGATCGTACCGACAAAAATTTTACCATCAGCATCAATAATAAGAATGTAAAAGTCAATATCGACAGACTTAAACCTGCTTTTGTTTTATCTGAATTTTTAATCAATGATGAAGTTAACTTAAAAGAAAACGTCAGTAAACAAAATATAAGCAATAATTTAATTAATTTAAAGGACCCTGACCTTAGTTTAAGCGTTCCAAATCTAAAAACAAGATCTGGTAGGAAAGTGTCATTTCCGCAAAGATTCCAAGCAGGATCAGACTAGGGGAAAGGAGGGCAGTTTTGACCAATTTTTGCTTTTTGACGTATGTGGCTTAAATTCTTGAAAAAATTGTAAACTAAGGTATGTATTTAATTAATTCATTATATTATTAACACATATAGTACACCAACAAAACTGTAACTTTCATTGAAAATAATAAAAATTCAAATTTGAAAAATATTCAATTTGTTCAAAACTGCCCCCATAGTGAGGCAGTTTTAAACATGGCTGGGGCACTTTTGAACAAATGAATTTACAACTGATCAGAAGATTGAAAAGCCAGTACTTATACCCGTTTCATCTAGATTATATATTTTGTCTCCTGTAAATCCTTTTGAAAGCAGAGCTCGTTCATAATTATTAAAAATTCTTCTACATTCTCTTTGGTAAAATTGAAGGCACGAGAAAGGCTCGTAATGCTAATGTTGGGTGTCGTTTCATAAATCCCTTTAACCACTCAATTCCCGCTTTCTTTTCAACATCCCACTTTTGCAAACAAATAAGTAATTATTAATAATTTTGTCTTTGCCAACAGTCTAATCTGTAAATAAGTCATACCGTAATGAATCTTTGAGCACTTAAGAATATAAATTTTCAACATATTCGGTAGTAAAAACTTGCGAAGTTGATTGCAATGTCGAATATTTTGTGTAATCCTTTACCACTATTCCAAGTCCTTAAGCTTCTCTTCTTTTCTTTTCCTTTTGAACTCTGTAGAACAACGTTGTGTGCGTAAGTCCAAACAAATTGGCTATTTCTCTCAGACCCTTTCAATGTATTACTTCTTGTACAGCTTTCTTAACACATTCCTCATTTAATTCAGCCCTTTTCCGTTTGTAAGTCCTAACCATTTTGACGCTAAACAATAAACGACAGATTAACACACTTTATTAAGTGTTCAAAACTGCCCCAGTTCTAATGTTCATAACTGCCCCAGATGTTACAGTTTTAAATAATAATTTCTAATTGCTAACCTAGGCACTTACCTGTAATAATAGTATCCGTTTTAAATCACCAATGTAGACACTCAGTACCACAATCAAAACCAAAATTTTAAACGGTCTCCTTTATAGCAAAATTTTCTTAACTATCATGCACATAACATTCGAAAATATAGTTTGTAAACCACAAATGGCGGGTAACAGCTTTCTACATTATATTTCTACAATGCTGATATAGTAGTTAGGATCTTATGGTAATTTCTTGCTTTTGTACTACAGATAGCGCCAAAAACATGAAAACTGAATACTTTATTTCAATTGTTCAAAACTGCCTCCTGTTCAAAACTGCCTCCCTTTCCCCTAAATAGTAGCAGTTGTTTGTTGTACGTATATATATGCATGTAGACCGAGTAATTAAATACTATAATGTATAATTTTAAGCCTAGTACTTACAATCATTAGTTTAAAATAATAAAAATTTCTATGACAATGTACCTTTTTTTATACAGGGTTGCTCATTAGTGCGTCAAAGGTCAATATGGCCTTTATTAAACCAGATTGGAGAATTTTGTTTTTATGAGAATGATACAGTATCAAAAGACGCATATTTTAAAAATAGTTTGACATATACAGGGTGAATCACTAAATCGGAGCACGTTCCAACATATTTTTTTTAAATGAAACACTCTGTATATTATTTGTTTTTCATACTCTACTTAAAATTGTCTTTTCAATTATACAAAGATTTTTGGGTTTGAATGTTGCATTGTTGAGTTAATAATAAAAATGTAAAAAAATTGGTTGCAACAGGGTTTGGCTTTTTAGTTCAATGCACGAGTATTACGATTAGTTGAGATGAAATATTTAGTAGTTATGCTGCCAACGGATGTACTAAACCTGAAAAATAATAAAATCATAATTTTATTATACAGGGTGTTTTTTACGGTGCAGTCAATTGAGCAACCTTTAAAGAGCGATTTCTCCATTTTTTCAAGTGGAACACCCTGTATATTATTGAATTTTTGGAATGGTGCGTTAATTCTGCTTAATGTTTCTTTATAATATTTTATCCAGCTGATTATTTGTTTTTGATTTGATCTAGTGTGTTGATCGGTCAGATTTGACAAGTTGGCACAAGCAAATAATAAATGAATACGTAATGCGTCTAATACATCTAATAATTTTATACGTTAAGCGTGCTGTTTGAGTGACTATTACAATTATTTTTGCATTGTCATGTCAGAGGGTTCATGAATCAAGAATTCGGAGATAGATGGTCGCGGGGGTCCTATAAGTTGGCCACCTAGATCGCCAGATTTGACAAAACTCGATTTTTTTCTATAGAGTCACATAAAAAATATTGTATACAAGACTCCTCCAACTACAGCAGACGACATGAGGCAACGTATAATCTATGCCTTTGAAACAGTTTCCGTTGAGATGTTACAAGGAGTGCATAGATCCTTTCTGTCAAGGGTGCAAATGTGTTCCAATCACAATGGTGGACACTTTGAACATTTACTTTAAATAGTAAGAGATATTAAACTTTGACCATCTATTTATTTATTTACGTTTTAATTGTCTCAACTTACCAAATCTGACCGATAAGCACACTAGATCAAATAATTAGTTGGTAATAATGAAAAAAGTGAAATATCTCTGAAATTACGAGGTTTAGGTATAAAATACTATAAAGAAACATTAAGCAGAATTAACGCACCATTCCAAAAATTCAATAATATACAGGGTGTTCCATTTGAAAAAATGAAGAAATCGCTCTTTAAAGGTTGCTCAATTGACTGCACCGTAAAAAACACCCTGTATAATAAAATTATGATTTTATTATTTTTCAGGTTTAGTACATCCGTTGGCAGCATAACTACTAAATATTTCATCTCAACTAATCGTAATACTCGTGCATTGAACTAAAAAGCCAAACCCTGTTGCAACCAATTTTTTTACATTTTCATTATTAACTCAACAATGCAACATTTAAACCCAAAAATCTTTGTATAATTGAAAAGACAATTTTAAGTACAGTATGAAAAACAAATAATATACAGGGTATTTCATTTAAAAAAAATATGTTGGAACGTGCTCCGATTTAGTGATTCACCCTGTATATGTCAAACTATTTTTAAAATATGCGTCTTTTGATACTGTATCATTCTCATAAAAACAAAATTCTCCAATCTGATTTAATAAACGCTATATTGACCTTTGACGCACTAATGAGCAACCCTGTATATGTACCTATATAATGTTTTGTATTCGTTATCACTGGTAAGGGGGTGATGTAGGGGACGCAGATATTTTAAAGTTGAAAATAGATATTTCTACAACGGTCAACTGACCCAACAAAAGAGCAGGCGACTTTATGACCTGCAATAAAGATTGTCCCTCCAAACTACCTACCGGGGGTCGCTTTCTCGAAAGCACCCCCGGCAGACGTTTGAAGAGGCAAAAAAAGTATTGATTCGGTGTTGACACGCAAATCGGTAGAGACGTCCTTTGCACTACTTCCTGCGAATAATAAATTATAAATCAACGACAACTATTCTGTTTTATTTCAATTGATTCACGAACACGTTTCCCACAGGAAGAAAATTGGTATACCTAATATTTTAATTTTTAAAAATGTTCCGCAATGAATGTGTATAACCACACACAATATTTCTGTTTTATTTAATATTAATTTAAGTATTTGTATACAATTTTATTTCCATTTGTCACTTAGAAGATTATTATTACTAAGGTACGGGTATTACAAGAATTGTCGAAGATGGAAAACCAATACGAATCTTTTGTGCAGGTATAAGTTAGTTTGCAATACAAAGATCATTCACATTTACGCTGTTGAAGCTACCACATTATATTTTCATTTAGGATTTTAATCATTTTAAATATTTCCGATAATAAATTAGACCTTGTTATACATTTCTTGTAAGTTAATCAATTTAAGTTTTGTAAATATAGTATTTTTCCGGTTGAGTCCGAATTATTTAATAACAATAAGTCAATAAGTGTTGAATGTCACTTCTGCTTGGCTGTATTCTTTCTGGCATCGTTTAAATCAAAACAGAATCCGAACACATTCTATGGTATCAGTTAAATTACCTACTTGTGCTACTTTATGATTCTAACGTTTTTTCAAAATTGAAAAAAGATCCTACTTTACATTATCAGAAGTCTGTTCTTGAGATTATTAAAAATAGCAAATCATTATTTTCAGACAAAGAGGTTTTTAAACTGAAATGTATGAACCCTTTAAGCCCTATTCTTTACGGGTTACCAAAAATTCACAAAGATAGTGTGCCCATAAGGCCAATAGTTTCTTATTTGAATTTGTCCTTCATACATGTTGAGCCAATTCTCTAATAATTTCTTAGTGTCACTTTGACTGTTTCTCTCCTTTAAGTGCTAAAAATTCTTTACAATTAGTTGATTGCCTTAAGAATAGGGTAAACCTGGTAGTTATTGGACACATGGGAGTTATGGGACACCTCAGTTATATTTACCAAAAACAAGAATTATGTGTCTAGTAGTGCAGCTGGTTTTGGTTAGATGTCGTCGTTTTATTATTAGCTGCTATATACACTCAAATGACATATCGATGACGTTTTCGTTTTGGCGCCAAATATACTTTCGTCTCGACGTGCACTAAAAAGGTTTGTTTCTTAAGACTTACTCAAGAAAAATTGTGTGAAGTTTAACATCATAAGTAGTGTTGAATTTCCAATAAAGTGATCCACAACATAAATTCAGCTACTGGTAAGTTATAGCCTAGCATTTTTAAGGTGTAGTTTTATATAAATGAGTTAGGTTAACTTTTATGGGAGTGTCCAGTAACTGAAACTAATATATGCTCGGTTTCAGTAGTTGGACACCTGTCCAATAACTGCATTTTGCAAAGTTTGCACGGTTTTCATATGGAGACTTAGTGCTTTTTCCAACGTTTGATACAATACAGTTTGTATGGCAATATTCGTAGCATAACCAGTTATTGGACGCCTGTCCAACAACTGGTTACGGCATGTCCCATATCTAAACTAACAAGGTTGTCTTATGTGCCTCAGTTCTAAGAATGCCTAAGAAGAACAAATATAATGTGGAATCAATGGAATCCGCAATTAATGATGTCATGAACAATAATATGTCATACAGAAATGCGGCAGACAAATACGGGGTGCCCAAGTCAACACTGGAATTCAAAATAAAAAATCCTGGTCATAAAGACACATGCGGCCCATCTCCGATCCTTTCTTTGAGAGAAGAGTCTGAACTTGTAAGGTAAAATTAGTTTAACTACGTACATACCTACCAATCTACGATTAATAGTTAACATTTTTTATTTTTCAGGTGGATAGAAGGGCTGGCGTCAAAAGGATTTCCCAGGAAAAAAGATGACATTTTGAACAGCGTCCAGAAATTTTTGACTGATAACCCACGGCCTAATCCATTTAAGAACAACAGACCTGGTGACAGTTGGCTAAAGGTAATACGTTTGATGGATATTGCGTAAATACAGATTACTAAAATTTCATTCTATATTTCAGGCTTTCTTAAGAAGACACCCAACAATTGTGCAGAGAACGAGCGAATCGTTAAGTGCTGCCAGCGCTGTGTCTCAGAGTCGGACATACGGAAATGGTTTAGAGATATAAACAATTATCTTGTTTCCAAAAACTTAAACATTCATGACCCTTCGCGAATTTACAACGGAGATGAATCTGGATTTCAGATTTGCCCAGAAACAGGCAAAGTCTTTGCTGGGAAAGGCGCGAAGAATGTTTATTCTATGGAAAAGGGGTCAACTAAAGAAAATATTACCGTAATGTTCTCGTTTTCTGCTTCTGGATTAACCTGCCCACCTATGATCATTTATCCTTATAAGCGAATTCCGGAAAAAATAACTATGTCTGTTAATCCTGATTGGGGAATTGGGCGTTCTGATAATGGTTGGATGACTTCGGAGACATTTTTTGATTATGTGAAAAATATATTCCATCCGTTTTTGATTGAAAAGAATATACAGTTTCCTGTTATATTATATTTAGATGGCCATAAATCTCATTTAACATATGAGTTGAGTCTTCTTTGCAACGAACTAAACATTGAGGTCATCGCCTTATACCCAAATGCCACCAGAATTCTCCAACCATGTGATGTAGCGGTTTTCAGACCTATAAAAATGGGTTGGAAAAAGGCCGTGAGGGAATTTTATGAACAAAATCCTGGTCAAGTTTTAAATAAAATTACTTTTGCTCCCCTTTTGGAAAAAGTAGTCAAGAACAATATTAAAGCAGATACCCTTACTCATGGATTCCGTGCGTGTGGTTTATTCCCCTTCAATCCAGATGCTGTTGACTACACAAAGTGTTTGGGAAAGGAAAATAAACCCACCGATGAGGTAATAACATTGGACATTGTCATATATGTCTAATAACCATTTTCGTTTTGTAGGTCAAAATGCATCCCCGTATGAATCACAATACATTTGTCAGTTTGGCTGGAGAAGATTTAATAAATAGATTCAAATTATTCGATGAACTCTTGATTAACGAGGGTATTACCCATGAGTTTTTGACGTTATACAACATATGGAATTATTTTGACAAACCAGATTCATTGCCAGGTGAGAATAAAGATGGCGTGGTCATGCCAAAAGTTCCAGAATCATTTGATAATCAATTATTAAAGTCCGTTTCGGATACTGCATTAAATCCATCTGAGCATCCACCTCAAAACGAATCAAAAGTTCATATCATACAAAATATTGTCATAAAACAACCGAGTACAGTAACTGACTCTAGCTTGCTGCCTACTAGTAAAAGCATTGGTGTCTACTTGCAAGAACCAGAAACACCGGCAAGAAAGAATAAACGTAATATTGAGAGAGTTTCATTTGCTGTTACATCAAGAAATTATCAAGAGAATTTTGAAAGAAAACGTGCATTAAAGTTGGAAGCAGAAAATAAAAAATTGGAGAGAAAACAAAAGAGAGAGATGAATGCAGCAGCAAAAGCCTTAAAAAAAATGCAAGCGCTTCTGACCATAACAGGAATTCATGCTTTGCATGCAAAGTTCGTACAATAAGAAATAATTACCTAACATGTGACAGCTGCAAAAAAAGGATTCACCGTCGATGTGTCCCAAAAAAATATGAAGAACATATCCCCGAAGAGGATGATGATGATTTGTTTATGTGTCATGAATGTTATAGGACCGAGGAAAGTGACGAATATGAAGATTTTGAAAGAGAGAGCGAAGAAAGTAGTGAAATCGATCATCGAAAGGGAATCGACATCGAAATAAGTGACGAACCGATAGAAAATATCAAACAAATGGAAATAGTAAATAATAAAACGGATTCTGAAAACCAAAACATTAAAGGAGAACTAGAAACAAAATGTGAAAATGAAAGTAAGGAGATAGAAGGCAATTCTATAAATCTTAAAGATTACGTTGAAAGAACGTCGGAAAAGAAACAAAAAGTTGTGATGGAAAGGGTCAAGGAATATAACGTATTAAGCAAGATGGAAACCAAAGCGAAAACAAAAGAAGAAAAAGGAAGAAGTAACCAAAATCCTAAAATTGTGATGGATAGCGTACAACAGATATCAGAAACGAAGTTAGATGATGAGATGGAGGTCGATGAGATATTTAATATGTACCACGCTGAGGTTAAAAAATGTAAATAGTTAGCTGTAATTGACGTTAATAAAAGGTTTCGAACATAGATTTGAATTTGTTATTAACGTAAAATCATTATTTTCCCCTTGTCCAATAACTGGAAATTTTGTGTCCAATTATTAAAATTTTCGTCCAATAACTAATTTTAGTGTAGCCACTAAGGTTTTCTTTTAATTTCTAAGAGGACCAAATTATTAGAAATATTTTAACCTCATTATCCCAAAATATTATATATGTAATGCGATTTGGCACAAGCAAATTTATTAATCTTAAAAAATACTCCGTCGGTGACAATTTAAAACCTAAAAAAAGCTTAACTGTCCAATAACTACCTAGTTTACCCCTATAGTACTTCTTGAAAAATCGATTTTTGTTTCATTCGACGTAAAAAGTTTGTTTACTTCCATTCCTGTTCAAAAACTTATTAAAATATTGGAAGAGAAACTACAACAAAGTATAAACTCAATAGATAAAAACATCCAGTTCACTATGGAAACCGAGGTAGAGGGTAAATTAATTTTTGTAGATATTTCCATAATTTAAAACAACGAAGAAATTGTGTATGAAATATATAGAAAACCAACAACTACAGATACAGTTATTCCTGTAGACATAAAAATGTCCTCATTTAATAGTTTTGTTCACAGACTCATTTTATTACCTCTTTCTAAATCCAGTTTTAACAAAGAACTAACTATTATTAAACAGATTGCATCCAATAATGGTTATAAACCTAACATTGTAGACCATATTTTAAAAAACAAACAACGTAAATTAATTGTTAAACAACTTTACAACAATCTAACCCACTCCAGTAATATACCCGATACAAGCAAGTACTGTTTTATTAATTACATCAAAGAAATTGGTTACAAAATCAACAACCATCTTCTCAAATTCAACATCAAGCCTTTCCTAGTCAACAAAGTTAAGTTAAAAAATGTCTTTTAGTCAACAATAAAACAAAAATAAATAAAATAGATAAATGTGGGGTATTCAAAATCATTTGTCAAAATTGTCCCGTGTTCTATTTAGGACAATCTGGCAGAGCGATTAATATCAGACTAAAAGAACATTTACTTTCAATAAAAAATAAAAAGAATACCACAGGAATTGCTCAACACTGTATAGACAATAATCATAGCTTAGATACAGAATCTTTAAAATTATTACATAATGTGCAGAAAAGCTTCAAATTAAATTTACTTTAATCTTTAGAAATCAAAAAAGTTGTCAACAACAAACAAAATATCGCAAATAATCAATTAGAATTGTTTACCGTAGAATCATCGTTATTATTAGTGGATTTTCCTTATACCTAATTTGCTTGTTCAACGTCATTTCCTGTTTAGCTTAGAACAAATGAGTGTATTGTGGTATCCGATGGTCATCTTTAATCTTTTAAATATTTTACGCATGCTTCTTTAAAAGAAAAAATTTTATATAGTTTTTCGATTATGGTATTACACAACTCTTTGTCAAATTTCCTGATAGCTTTTTGAATAATTACTTGCATTTTACGTGAGTAAAATAAATTAAACAAACACATGTTTCTTTTTGTGGTCTGCATAGTTTTACTATAGGTGTTCTGGTGTTTCGCACGCATGGGGTGTAATAACCATAAATACTCTTGAGCTGACGTGAGACATGTCCTCTTTTCGATTAAATTTTTGTTACATGTCTCGTAGTGTTAAGTACATGTACCCTAAGGACACTTTCTAACGACACTTTCTAACTTAATGACGACCCTAAGGCCCTATCTAATTTGCTGATGTCACAGTCCAGACCTATAAAGACTGTAAATTAATGTAAAATAGGACAAGTTCTAATTTAGTAATAGCTGTTACTATGTCGGTTTTCTAAACGGTTGATATTGTCATATTATTGTATTGTATTGTGTAATAAATAATCATAGAGTGTAATAAAGACTGTTAAATTGTAACAAGGACTCAAAAAGTGTAATAAAGATTGTTTTTTTTTAAATCATCTCGAACCTTCGACTTAATTGGCGCTGCGAACAGGATCGTGAAGGGATCCTTTATTGAAGAATTTCATCGAGAAACTCTGTAGAAGCGACCCTAGGTGTTCAACTCCTCAACGTTCACGATTCCAATAAGAAAAACCTACACTTTGATTGCTACACAACCCTTGGGAGTAGAAGAGAAAAATAGGAAGATCTAAAAATACATCAGAGATTCTAGGACTTCCACTGCATCCTTCTATCTATCGGAGAAATTTTGGAAAACAGTAAGTACAATTTTCGTACCATCGCTTGATTCCTAATCTATTTCTCCCCCATAACAATAATGACTACCCCCACAACCGTACCGTTAGCTGACTTCAAGACAAAGTTTGATTTCTTTTACAACCTCATTCCAAATTTTGACGGAAAAGAAACTGAACTTGTTCAATTCGTCAAGGCAACAGACAATTTTTGGATAAATGTAACTTCAAGTAGTCTAGAATATCAAGATGCAAAATTTATAGCTATTATTAATAAATTAAAGAACGATGCTGCATTATTGTATAGTGTCGAAAGACCAGAAGATTGGTCTCAATTAAAAAAACTTTTAAAAGAACGTTTCGGTTCCATAGAGAACACAGATTTATTATATAATCAGTTGATTGGTTGTGCAATGTTATCAAATGAACATTATGAAAATTACTATTTGCGAATCCATAATATTTTGTCAAAATTAAATGAATCACTAGACGGTCTTGTCGACCAACAATATAGGAGAACCCATTATAAACAAGAAGCTACAAAGGTATTTTGTGCCGCTATTAACGAACCATATAGAACTCATTTATTATATAGGAGACCTCTAAATTTACAAAGTGCTCTTTCGTATTGTAAAGAATTAGAAAACCTTAACCAGTCCACACAAATGTATCAACAGATGCAAAAAATTCAGAGTCAAAAAACACATCAGGTACACGTTAACAAAACACCTCAAATAAAACAAAATCCAATTTCTAGTTATCAACCCCAAAGCCAGAGGCGACCGTTCTTTACACAGCACAATTTCATAAGACCCACTCAACAGCAACCTCCACAAATCCATCACAAACCTTTTATTGTCCCAAAACCACATCCTGTATTATTACAAGCAAAACAACAAAATAAATGGCAAAACGTTAGACCACAATTACCGCAACAACAATTTAGAACTTTCCAACAAAGAAACCCTGTAGGTTCCAATGATGTTTCCATGAGAACAGTATCGCAATTTAGAAAACCTTTTGTCAATCATTTTCAAAATGTAGTTAGAAGTAATCCAAATTTTAAAATAGAGGAAGTAACACACTTACAGGATGATGACCCCTGTGTTTATGATAAGGAAGGTAACGCCTATATTAGAATAGAATCAGAGGAAAACCCCTTTGATGAAAATTTAGATTATGAACTTAAAGACGATATTATCGAATTTTCTCAGGAAGATCAAAATTTTACCCAACCAGCCTCGAACGACCCATCGATCACGTAGATTTAAGCGATTTAAACAATCTCTTAATTAAAACCCCTCGATTGCCATATATTCAATCCAGCTTTTACGATTGTAAAATCTTAATAGATTCAGGCGCTAGTATAAGTATTATAAATCCAGAATTAGCATCTAATTACTTTTCAGAATACGTTTATGAACATCCATTCGAAATCAAAACAGTACATGGCCAAACAAACGGTTTGTATAGACTCAAAATTCCATTTTTACACGAATTTTGCGAAAACGCAGAAATTGAATTTTTAATATTTAAATTTCATAACACCTTTGATGCACTAATAAGTAATCCAGATTTAAAAACACTTAAAGCTATTATTGATTATTCCGAACAAACAATTACAACCCCAAACACAGTAATCCCTTTTGTAGAAACTCGCAATAAAGTAATTAACACATACACCATTAAGAAAATTCCTGTAAATATACATAAAGGTACTTGTGTCATCTCAGACAATAAACAGATAATGCCTGGAATTTATACGGTAAATGACGGTTATGCGCAAGTTTATTGCTTACACAATTTAAATATTGATGAACCTATGGATGTTGATCTTTTATCCAACTACATTCATTCTAACGACCCGCCTACTAATAACGACGAAAACTTAGATTTTAACCCGGTTAAAGATTTACGAACTGATCATATGAATTCAGAGGAAAAAGGTAGAATAATTAAACTTTGTCATCAATTTAAAGATATATTTCATAAAGACCAGTCAAAGTTAACAGCTGTCACTAGTGTCAAACATAATATCAGAACAACAGATAACGACCCCATTTATCGAAAATCCTTTAGATATCCGCAGAAATTAAAAGTAGAAATTCAAAAACAAATAACAAAATTATTAAATGACAATATTATCAGGCCTTCAATATCACCATATTCATCTCCGGTATGGATCGTACCGAAGAAACTAGACGCTTCTAATAAAAAGAAATGGAGACTTGTTATCGATTTTAGGGATCTTAATAAAAAAACAGTTGAAGACAAATATCCCCTTCCCAGGATAGACGACGTCTTAGATGCATTAGGAAAGTGTAATTATTATTCTACCCTAGATTTGGCTAGTGGCTTTCACCAGATTCCCATGCATCCTGATTCTATTGAAAAAACGGCCTTTAGTGTGGAAAACGGTCATTACGAATATGTCAGAATGCCGTTTGGTTTAAAAAATGCTCCGGCCACTTTTCAAAGGATGATGGATGAAATTTTAAAAGAATATTTGTATAAATTCACCTTTGTATACATGGATGACATAGTGATCTTTTCTAAGTCGTTACATGATCATGTTAATCATTTAAAATTAATCTTTGAAAAATTAAAACTGGTAAACTTAAAAGTATCTTTAGATAAATCAGAATTCTGTCGAAAAGAAGTACCATTTTTAGGGCACTTAATCACAACCGAAGGGATAAAGCCGAACCCTGACAAAATCAAAGCCATTGTCGAATTTCCTATTCCACATAACATAAAAACACTACGAGCATTCTTAGGTCTCTCAGGATATTACCGGAAATTTATTAAAAATTATTCTAAAATTGTAGTACCCCTCACTAAATGCTTAAAGAAAAACAATAAGGTAGATAATCAAAATCCCGAATTTATAAACGCTGTCATAAAAATTAAAGAATTGATCACCAATGCTCCTATCCTTGCCTATCCCGATTTTACTAAATTATTTACAGTCACTACTGACGCTTCCGACAAAGCAATAGGTGGAGTTATTTCTCAGGATAAACATCCCGTAGCTTTCTATTCAAGAACTTTAAATAGTGCGAAGAGAAATTATTCCACCATCGAAAAGGAACTTCTCGCGATTTTAGACTCCTGCAAACAATTCCGGCCGTACATCTTCGGGCGCAAATTTCTTTTACAAACGGATCATCAACCCCTAATCTGGCTAAATTCTCTTAAAGAACCCCAATCACGCTTGTGTCGCTGGAAAATTAAGTTGCAAGAATATAACTATGACATTAAACACATAAAAGGAAAAGAAAATCTTGTGGCCGACGCCCTTAGTCGATTTGAATTAAATGCAGTAGAAAATGAAAATTTTGATTTAGATATTGATTTAGACTCTTTGTTTAATAACCCTAGCGAATTTCCCCAGGAAGATATAGATCAAGTAGTAGAAGAACTAGAGCAAGATCTGACGGCTTCCGATAATCAAACTGTACATTCAGCAATTGAAAACCCTGTTCCAGAGATGCAAATCTCTGAAAGACCATTAAAATCTTTTCAAACATCTTTTATATTTAAGTTAGGAAAAAGAAAATTTACAATTAATAGTGCTAAACAAAAGCAAATAGTTAATGTAACTTTAGGAAATATCACAGATTTACCCTGGATATCACATCAAATTAATGAGAGAAAGATTAGGATTCCTAATCAGATAGGTATTTACTTTGATGAAAAAATGTCAGAATCATTTCAACATAAAATATTTTTTGCTTTACACAATTTATTAATCAGACAAAATAATCAAGTAAAAATAATTAAAACCATTTCTAATCCTCCTAACATTCCAGTGGAGAAATTATTAGATGAGGTCTCTAATTATCATGACGTAAACCATAATGGAATTAATGAGACTTATTATCATTTCAAACGCCTTTATTATGTTCCAAATTTAAAGAATGTGATTAACGCCTATATAAATAAATGTAGTATATGTCTGCAAGCAAAATACGATAGAAATCCATACAAACTACCATACAAGGGACCCATTACGTCTTCAAGGCCTTTTGAGTTAATTATGCTAGACACATTTACTATTTCTAATCACAAGTTTTTGACTATTTTTGATCATTTTTCTAAGTACGGTCAAGCTTATTATCTAATAGACACTAATTATACAACCTATATTAACAAATTAAGGCATTACATAACACACCATAATTTACCAGGTAAAATTATTATCGATCAAGGAGTTGAATTTAATAATGTACATTTTAGAAATTTTTGTAAAATGTATCATATTGACTTACATTTAATATCAGTCAAAAATCCAACAGGAATAGCCCCTCTCGAAAGATTACATAGCACAATAAAGGAGAAATTAAATGCATTAAAATTAGTCAACCCTCATGAAACAATACCGAATTTGGTCATGCAAATAATGTTTGTATATAACAATTCTGTGCAATCGACCACTAAACTAAGACCATATGAAGTTATTTATGGACCCTATAATGATGTTACCGAACAAGAGATACCAAATATAGACGCCCCCTCTGAATACACTGTCAAAAGATTAAATGAAGTTAAATATTTCTATGAACAAATACGAAACAAATCACAACAATCAAATCAACAAACACTTGATAAATTAAACCACAAAAACACTGAAAAATTACCCGATCCCCTTCCGAAAAAGGTTTATGTTAACGACAAACAACACCAAAAATTAAAAAACCCTTTTAAACCCGTAGAAGTCGTTGAAAACAAAGACAATTATATTTTAGGAATAACAGAAAAAAATAAAACACCAAGAAAATTTTCTAAAAGAAAAATAAAAAGAGTAAGAAAATTTATCTCTCTTCCAGGTAAAAATGAGACTACATCCGCTCATCTTGATAGCAATGCTGCCACTTCTTCAAGCAATTAGCGTTAGTCCTATAAATAAAACTGTATCGTATCTAGAAGAAAATCTCGGAGACGCATATTTATTCAGTCATTACCACAAATTTGCTTATAATATCAAAAAAAATCTGACACAAATTAGATTAACCCATTTAGAATTAATTGCGAAGACCACTATTTTAAGATACCAGGTAAAAAGTGATTTAATCATTATTATTGAAAATATATTAAATCAAATTCACGACACGTTAGACAAATTACGACCTCTGCGTGAAAAGCGTGGATTAGTAAACGGCATAGGAAACGCTTTTAAATACCTATTTGGAACATTAGATTCCAATGATTACGAAGAAATTAAAAATAATATAAACACCCTCTTTGATAACCAAAAGAAAACGATTGAAAAACAAGACCAATACTAAAGTTTAGCACATCATATAACCAATTCCTATTCAGAAACAATTAAAAATATTAATAAACAGTTTAACGATACACTCTCGAAAATCAATCAAGAAATGAAAGGATTAGATATCGAAAATCAATTATTTAAAGTAATAACCATTTCTCAAACATTGCTCAATCAACTACAACTTATTGAAAGAACTCTTACTTTTGCAAGAGAGGATATAATTAGTTATGAATCTATTTCAAATAAACAGATAAAAGAAATGATGCAACATCTTTCTAGTATTTATTCTAAGGATCAGTTAGTACCTCATTCAGATAACCACCCTATGAGTTACTTGAAGTTTAATAGGCAAACGATGATCATGACCAACGACATGATTATAAGGATTATCCAATTTCCGATTTCTCTCCCAATACGATTCAAAATCTATCAAATTTATCCATTATTAAAAGAAAATAATATTTTCCTACTACCTTCCAAATACAATACCCGGTATGAATCCCTGTCGCGATGGTATGAACATTGTACGGAAGTTGAAAATCAAAAGTACTTTTGTCAAAAGAAAATTTTAACTAAGGTAATAAATGCTTTTGAAAGTCCTAGTATTCATGTTCAGAATTACGAAGAAATATTGACCCTGCATAATGGAACGCTGTTGGTAATTACTACAAATAAATGGACAACAGAAGAAGGAGAACATCCCCCTGGAAATTACCTCATGGATTACGAAAAATATGCTATCATCAACCAAGATTACTATGAAAAGGATATCACCAAGGTATCTCCCACCAAGATTATTATGTATCATACGGAGATATCTAAGCCCCGTCAAGACCTCTATACACTGGAAAAATATCCTGACAAAATGGAAGACATTAACCAAATATTAAAGAAAATAGAAGATACACCTGTTCATCTTAAACCTATCATCTTTTATGGACACGTCACGATTACTGGTATGATTATTATCATTGGTATATTGCTAATAATTCTTTTATGTTACAAGAAACAAATGATGAAGATATATCGGGTATGGAGGGATAAACAGATGACGAAAAACCAATCTCAAGAAGTGGAAATGGATCAGCGACCCTCAACTCCACTATATCCCAAAATCATCTAAGAAACGAGGACGTTTCATCTTAAGGAGGGAGGTGTTAAGTACATGTACCCTAAGGACACTTTCTAACGACACTTTCTAACTTAATGACGACCCTAAGGCCCTATCTAATTTGCTGATGTCACAGTCCAGACCTATAAAGACTGTAAATTAATGTAAAATAGGACAAGTTCTAATTTAGTAATAGCTGTTACTATGTCGGTTTTCTAAACGGTTGATATTGTCATATTATTGTATTGTATTGTGTAATAAATAATCATAGAGTGTAATAAAGACTGTTAAATTGTAACAAGGACTCAAAAAGTGTAATAAAGATTGTTTTTTTTTTAAATCATCTCGAACCTTCAACTTAATTGTAGATCGATTTCCTGTGGGAATTTTTCTTACATGCGGCGTGGGTTCGATTAGTTTTGATGACGTATTAGTACGAGTATTTAAAAGGGCTGTGACGTGATTTTTAAGGCATTCAATGCTGTTTCATATTCGATTCATTCAATTCAATTCTGATTTTATTCTGTTTCACATTCAATTCAATTCAATTCAATTTTTTTCAAATTCTGATACAGATCCAGCAATCATATTCATTTCATTTCGTATTCAAAATCAGAGATTATAATTTGTTTTGTGTCTTTATTTGTATTTTGTGTGTTTTTGAGTTTTTCTGTTTTTGAGTTTTTGTTTCAAATTGGATTAATTACTTACATT
>CM055656.1:13036964-13057595 GCA_029378335.1 Agrilus mali
GAACATCTTCCCTGATTACATAAGGAATATTCTCGGCTTTCCTGATACATCTAGAAAACACCAGCAAAGATCAATGGGAAAACAATTGAATTACTAGACGGCTGTAGAATACCCTAGAAAAAGGCTGAGAAGACTATAAAAGCGGACGAGACACTCACACCGAGTTTAGTTTACAGTGGACAGCTGATGTTTGGAAGCGATCGATAGGCGAATTACCAGGCGAAAGAAGTCATAGTGTCTATGGTATACCGAGCGACAAGTAGTGTTTATAGTAGACGCGAGCGGGAAAATAGACTATTTGGGTGAAATAAATTGTGCAGACTTGTTTATAACTGTAGTGTAGTCAAATTAACTTTAGTACTTAAATAAATTCGTTGATTTGTCTTGTTAATTGTGTTTTCTGTGACCGAACACGTCACATTTGGTGTCAGGAGTGCGATAGTAAGGGAATTGAAGATTCCCGAAGAAAGTTAGTGCGACAGATCGTAGGACAGATCCGAAGTGAAGAAGAATTTTGAAGCCTTATGCCAGTAATAAGAAAACAAGCGGCAATAATGGAAGAACAAATAAAGGCTTTAATGGAAATGATGAAGGCAATGAAGGCAGGCCAGGAAGAAATGAAGGCAGGCCAGGAAGAAATGAAGGCAGGCCAGGAAGAATGAAGGAAGAATTGAAGAATAAAATGGAAGCTGGACAGGAAGAATTGAAGAATAAAATGGAAGCTGGACAGGACGAAATGAAATTAGCAGAAGAAGAAATGAAGGAAGAAATTAAAGCAAGCAAAGAAGAAATTAAGGCAGTTCAAGAGAAATTGGTCGAAGATATAAGGACAATAAAAATTGAGCAAGAAGGATTAAAAGAAGAATTACAGGAAGTACGAAAAGAATTGGAGATACGACAAGAAAAGCTAAGAGATGAGTTGAAAGAAGAAGTACAAAACCGGCAAGTGAAGTAAAGTCCGGAGACACTGCCAAGACGATTAGAATTAAACCACCAACTTTCGACGGAAAAGTTTGCTGGTCTGTATACAAACGACAGTTCGAGGCAGCGGCAGAAGCAAACAACTGGAACGATTTTGAGAAAGCAACGGCGCTGGTCATAGCCCTGCGAGGAGAAGCATTGGATGTCCTTCAAGGTATTCCAGAGCGCCAACAACGGGACTTCTCTGCGCTGCTAGAGCGACTTGAAATGAGATATGGCGACAAACATTTGCAACAAGTGTACCAGACTCAGCTGAAGTGTCGCAATCAGAAGACATCAGAAAATCTACAGGAGTTCGAGGCCGATGTGTAACGTCTAGTTAGATTGGCCTATCCTACCGCTCCGCAGGACTTCGCAGACCAGCTAGCAGTCCAAACATTCGTCGATGGCGTGAGGGACACCGACTTACAGCAAGTTCTTCGTTTGGCCCGCCATAAGACTGCGAGTGACGCACTGGCGCACGCCTTAGAATTCGAAGCTGCAAAACAAGCTTCTAAGGGCCACGTGCGTGTACGCCAAACAACTGTTGAACACGACGAATACAAGAATGAAGTCGCAAGGCTGATTAAAGAATGCGTCGAAACTGTCAAGAGGACTACCATCAACGACAAGAGAGAATCGGCCAAATGTTGGGAATGCGGGAAGGTCGGTCACTTTTTCCGAGACTGTGACAAAAACAAAGGAAGACCAAGGTGCTGGGAATGTGGAAGGCACGGACATTTACAGCGAGACTGCCCGGCCGAAGAACGCCGTGCGGACCGACAGCAGTCGGGAAACTAAGATCAGCCAACTTTGAGGGGCGCAAGTTAAAAAAGGGTACCAAAATAAACCCCCATAACCCCGAATATTTAGAAGCTTTTCAAAAGTGTAAAGAACTGTTATCAAACGCCCCTATCTTAACCTATCCAGACTTTAACAAAATTTTTCACGTCACAACTGACGCAAGTAGTGTAGCATTAGGAGGAGTACTTTCCCAAAACAATAAACCCATTGCATTCTACTCAAGAACCCTTAACTCAGCTGAAAAGAACTACTCCACAATTGAGCGAGAGCTATTAGCTATAGTAGAATCAACAAAACACTTTCGCCCCTATCTATTTGGCCGGAAATTCGTGATAGAGACTGATCATAAACCTCTTACGTGGCTCTTCTCGCTAAAGGAACCTAATTCTCGACTAGTGAAATGGCGCTTGCGGTTAGAAGAATTTGATTATGAAGTAGTTTATAAGAACGGAAAAGAAAATCGAGTAGCCGATGCCCTATCCCGTATAGAGATAAATAATAATGAGACTGACTTAACACCAGAGGAAGAACTAGACTTACAATCAATCATATCCCAAGTAGACGACGAAGACGAATTATCCCCAACAGACGCAGACGAGATTCTAAATGAAAACATATTAAACAATGAAGATGACCAATCTAATAACACAGTTCACACAGCTGTAGAAAATCCAGTATTCTCCCTACCCATTTCAGAAACACCCCTAAATTCATTCCTTCATCGTATAGAAATAAAAAACGAAGATCAATTCAACATTACCACTACACGATCATTTTCTAAACATCATTATACCATTACTATCAGAAACGGACAAGAATTGGAAAATATTCATCAAGCTATTAAAGAAATTATCAATCCAAAAACTTTATACGGTATTTATTTTTGTAACAAAGATATCGAACATAAATTTTTACAAATTTGTTCAAATTTATTTAACGAAAAAGTTAGAATCATAAAATGTACGAAATATGTTAAATATTTAGAAAATAAAAATGAACAAGATAACGTTATCATTGAATACCATAATCAAAATCATAACGGCATTATAGAGACTCATAATCATCTTAAAGAAAAGTTTTATTGGCCCGATATGAGAAAGAAAATAAATAAAATTATAAATGAATGTGAAATTTGCCTCCAAAACAAATATGAAAGACCTTATAAGATACAATTTTCAGGACCTCTTTTATCTAAACGACCTTTTGATATCTTACATATTGATACCTTTTCTTTTGATAACTGTAAATTTTTAACTATAATCGATTTATTTTCACGTTACACACAAGCTTACTATATTAAAGATGCTACTGCAATTACTATTGCAAATAAACTGCGGCATTATTTCTCACATCATAATTATCCAAAAAAAGTAGTGAAGGAAAAGAATTCAAAAACAATCTATTACAAGAATTTTTCGATCTTTTTAAAATCAAGGTTCACTATGTCACTAATTATAACCCTACCTCAAATTCTCCCGTTGAACGAATTCATTCAACCTTAATAGAAAAAGTTCGCACTATTAAAACTCAAAATAAAAATGATACCCCGCAAAATCGGATGATTACAGCAGTTCTCATTTACAACCAATCCGTTCATTCAAGTACAGGTTATACACCCTTCTCTCTCCTTTATGGCCCCTATGACGATTTAAATATATATGAGATAGAATTGAGTAAAACTATTTACGAAACATACAATAACAAACGAAAATCGGAACTTTTACCTTTTTATGAGGAACTTTATCATAAACAGTTAGAAAAGGATTCGAAAATACTCGATAAGCGTAATGAAGGTAGGATTTCTCCGATGGAAATTAGGGAACCCGTTGCGTATTTCTTGAGACAAAGGATTAGAAAAAGTGATCCGTACTTTGATAAAGTAAATATAACCTCAGTAGAAAGAAATAAAATTACAGGTACTAGAGATAGATCAAACAAAAAAACGAATATTCACCCTAGAAAGATAAAAAGATTTAGAAAAAAAATCTCTTTACAGGATACTTTTCCTAACCCAGAACCAGGCCCTTCTCATAGAAAAGATTAATGGTAATGGATACTTCTTGGAAAGCCTTGGATCTGCAAAACTTGTTAACCACTATCATAAGTTTTATTTTAATTTTAATATTAGTCAATTAGAAATTAGTTATAGAAATTTACTAAGTAATACGGTAACTTTAGAATGGAAAGATAAATCTAATGGATCGTTATTCACTAGTACATTAAAAGATTATTGTGTTCAAATTGAAAATGAACTTTTAAAATTTAATCATAGATCGAAACGAGCACTTGTTGATGGTTTAGGAACCGCAATTAGATATATCACTGGGAATCTTGATCAAAATGATTTAACTGAAATTAACAAAAATTTAGAATTGCTCTTTTCTAATCAAGATCAAATAACAAAACAAATGAATAAATACACTTCTTTTGCCAACCGCATCACAAAACGATATAAGGATGACCTAGAAACTATTCAATCTAATATTAATGCATCTCTGCAATCTTTCAATACAGTATATGATGATATTGTAACGAGTACTTGCCAATTAAGTTGGTGTGAGCATAATTAATGAACATCTTCCCTGATTACATAAGGAATATTCTCGGCTTTCCTGATACATCTAGAAAACACCAGCAAAGATCAATGGGAAAACAATTGAATTACTAGACGGCTGTAGAATACCCTAGAAAAAGGCTGAGAAGACTATAAAAGCGGACGAGACACTCACACCGAGTTTAGTTTACAGTGGACAGCTGATGTTTGGAAGCGATCGATAGGCGAATTACCAGGCGAAAGAAGTCATAGTGTCTATGGTATACCGAGCGACAAGTAGTGTTTATAGTAGACGCGAGCGGGAAAATAGACTATTTGGGTGAAATAAATTGTGCAGACTTGTTTATAACTGTAGTGTAGTCAAATTAACTTTAGTACTTAAATAAATTCGTTGATTTGTCTTGTTAATTGTGTTTTCTGTGACCGAACACGTCACATTTGGTGTCAGGAGTGCGATAGTAAGGGAATTGAAGATTCCCGAAGAAAGTTAGTGCGACAGATCGTAGGAGAGATCCGAAGTGAAGAAGAATTTTGAAGCCTTATGCCAGTAATAAGAAAACAAGCGGCAATAATGGAAGAACAAATAAAGGCTTTAATGGAAATGATGAAGGCAATGAAGGCAGGCCAGGAAGAAATGAAGGCAGGCCAGGAAGAAATGAAGGAAGAATTGAAGAATAAAATGGAAGCTGGACAGGAAGAATTGAAGAATAAAATGGAAGCTGGACAGGACGAAATGAAATTAGCAGAAGAAGAAATGAAGGAAGAAATTAAAGCAAGCAAAGAAGAAATTAAGGCAGTTCAAGAGAAATTGGTCGAAGATATAAGGACAATAAAAATTGAGCAAGAAGGATTAAAAGAAGAATTACAGGAAGTACGACAAGAATTGGAGATACGACAAGAAAAGCTAAGAGATGAGTTGAAAGAAGAAGTACAAAACCGGCAAGTGAAGTAAAGTCCGGAGACACTGCCAAGACGATTAGAATTAAACCACCGACTTTCGACGGAAAAGTTTGATGGTCTGTATACAAACGACAGTTCGAGGCAGCGGCAGAAGCAAACAACTGGAACGATTTTGAGAAAGCAACGGCGCTGGTCATAGCCCTGCGAGGAGAAGCATTGGATGTCCTTCAAGGTATTCCAGAGCGCCAACAACGGGACTTCTCTGCGCTGCTAGAGCGACTTGAAATGAGATATGGCGACAAACATTTGCAACAAGTGTACCAGACTCAACTGAAGTGTCGCAATCAGAAGACATCAGAAAATCTACAGGAGTTCGAGGCCGATGTGTAACGTCTAGTTAGATTGGCCTATCCTACCGCTCCGCAGGACTTCGCAGACCAGCTAGCAGTCCAAACATTCGTCGATGGCGTGAGGGACACCGACTTACAGCAAGTTCTTCGTTTGGCCCGCCATAAGACTGCGAGTGACGCACTGGCGCACGCCTTAGAATTCGAAGCTGCAAAACAAGCTTCTAAGGGCCACGTGCGTGTACGCCAAACAACTGTTGAACACGACGAATACAAGAATGAAGTCGCAAGGCTGATTAAAGAATGCGTCGAAACTGTCAAGAGGACTACCATCAACGACAAGAGAGAATCGGCCAAATGTTGGGAATGCGGGAAGGTCGGTCACTTTTTCCGAGACTGTGACAAAAACAAAGGAAGACCAAGGTGCTGGGAATGTGGAAGGCACGGACATTTACAGCGAGACTGCCCGGCCGAAGAACGCCGTGCGGACCGACAGCAGTCGGGAAACTAAGATCAGCCAACTTTGAGGGGCGCAAGTTAAAAAAGGGTACCAAAATAAACCCCCATAACCCCGAATATTTAGAAGCTTTTCAAAAGTGTAAAGAACTGTTATCAAACGCCCCTATCTTAACCTATCCAGACTTTAACAAAATTTTTCACGTCACAACTGACGCAAGTAGTGTAGCATTAGGAGGAGTACTTTCCCAAAACAATAAACCCATTGCATTCTACTCAAGAACCCTTAACTCAGCTGAAAAGAACTACTCCACAATTGAGCGAGAGCTATTAGCTATAGTAGAATCAACAAAACACTTTCGCCCCTATCTATTTGGCCGGAAATTCGTGATAGAGACTGATCATAAACCTCTTACGTGGCTCTTCTCGCTAAAGGAACCTAATTCTCGACTAGTGAAATGGCGCTTGCGGTTAGAAGAATTTGATTATGAAGTAGTTTATAAGAACGGAAAAGAAAATCGAGTAGCCGATGCCCTATCCCGTATAGAGATAAATAATAATGAGACTGACTTAACACCAGAGGAAGAACTAGACTTACAATCAATCATACCCCAAGTAGACGACGAAGACGAATTATCCCCAACAGACGCAGACGAGATTCTAAATGAAAACATATTAAACAATGAAGATGACCAATCTAATAACACAGTTCACTCAGCTGTAGAAAATCCAGTATTCTCCCTACCCATTTCAGAAACACCCCTAAATTCATTCCTTCATCGTATAGAAATAAAAAACGAAGATCAATTCAACATTACCACTACACGACCATTTTCTAAACATCATTATACCATTACTATCAGAAACGGACAAGAATTGGAAAATATTCATCAAGCTATTAAAGAAATTATCAATCCAAAAACTTTATACGGTATTTATTTTTGTAACAAAGATATCGAACATAAATTTTTACAAATTTGTTCAAATTTATTTAACGAAAAAGTTAGAATCATAAAATGTACGAAATATGTTAAATATTTAGAAAATAAAAATGAACAAGATAACGTTATCATTGAATACCATAATCAAAATCATAACGGCATTATAGAGACTCATAATCATCTTAAAGAAAAGTTTTATTGGCCCGATATGAGAAAGAAAATAAATAAAATTATAAATGAATGTGAAATTTGCCTCCAAAACAAATATGAAAGACCTTATAAGATACAATTTTCAGGACCTCTTTTATCTAAACGACCTTTTGATATCTTACATATTGATACCTTTTCTTTTGATAACTGTAAATTTTTAACTATAATCGATTTATTTTCACGTTACACACAAGCTTACTATATTAAAGATGCTACTGCAATTACTATTGCAAATAAACTGCGGCATTATTTCTCACATCATAATTATCCAAAAAAAGTAGTGAAGGAAAAGAATTCAAAAACAATCTATTACAAGAATTTTTCGATCTTTTTAAAATCAAGGTTCACTATGTCACTAATTATAACCCTACCTCAAATTCTCCCGTTGAACGAATTCATTCAACCTTAATAGAAAAAGTTCGCACTATTAAAACTCAAAATAAAAATGATACCCCGCAAAATCGGATGATTACAGCAGTTCTCATTTACAACCAATCCGTTCATTCAAGTACAGGTTATACACCCTTCTCTCTCCTTTATGGCCCCTATGACGATTTAAATATATATGAGATAGAATTGAGTAAAACTATTTACGAAACATACAATAACAAACGAAAATCGGAACTTTTACCTTTTTATGAGGAACTTTATCATAAACAGTTACATCGTTAACGAGTGGAGAATCCGTCCCCTGCAGAGGAAGCTGCGTTTGACCACGGCTACCGGAGAAACAGCGCCGATTAGAGGAGAATGCGACATCGAGTTGAGACTGGGAGAAGTATGCCTTCGACAC
Organism: Agrilus mali; assembly: GCA_029378335.1. Taxonomy (NCBI): domain Eukaryota; kingdom Metazoa; phylum Arthropoda; class Insecta; order Coleoptera; family Buprestidae; genus Agrilus; species Agrilus mali. Next base: position 13,044,930 of record CM055656.1, read on the forward strand.
AAGGTACTAGTAGCCGATGTTGCCGACGACGTGATCATCGGACTAGACCTTCTGGAAGAAAACAAGATTAATCTGGATTTGGGCTCCGGCATTTTACGCATCGGCAAGGAAGAGTTGGTGATGACAAACCCCACCAAGGAGTACGCTCTTCGAAAGGTCATCGTAGCAGAAGACCGATTACTACCTGCTAGATCCGAGGTAGTTCTCAAAATAAACATCGACGGCGAAGGTGCGGATGGTTTGGTGGGGATATTAGAAGCCAAAAACCCGGATTTGACACAGAAAGCCATACTGATAGGACGAACACTAATACGAACTGGGACGCCGAACGCATCTGTCAGAGTGGTCAATTTGAAGGACTTCGAACAGAAAGTGTGTAAAGGAATGGAAGTAGGAGTCCTTGAACCCGTGGTGTCCATCCTCCAATGCGAAGTCGAAGCTGAATCCTCAATGGCAGAGAGCGAACCGCTTCCAACCGTTCTTCGAGACTTAGTGCAGCGTTCGGCCACAAACCTTAACAGCGAACAAATTAGAAAGTTAGAAGAACTGCTCAACAAGTATCGAAACGTCTTCGCCCTCTCTGACAACGACTTTGGGAGAACGAATCTGACATATCACCGTATAGACACGGGATCAGCTCGTCCTATTAAACAACCATCTCGAAGAGTTCCATGGGCTAAGCAAGAAGAAGTCAACAACCTGGTGAAGAACATGGAAGAACAGGGGGTAATCGAACCATCGCAAAGTGCTTGGGCTTCTCCGATAGTGTTGGTGAAGAAGAAGGATGGATCGACCAGGTTCTGCGTTGACTACAGGAAGCTCAACGACGTAACCTTAAAGGACAGCTATCCCTTACCCAGAATCGACGACACCCTTGACAGCTTGGTTGGTGCCAAATGGTTTTCAACGTTAGATTTGAAGAGTGGATACTGGCAAGTGGAACTGGATCCACAAGACAAGCAGAAGACCGCATTCACGACTGGTTATGGGCTGTGGCACTTTAACGTTATGCCATTTGGATAATGTAACGCTCTTGCCACCTTCGAGCGACTTATGGAAAATGTGCTACAAGGGCTCAATTGGAAGGTTTGTCTGGTGTACCTAGACGACGTGATAGTATTGGGAAAGACATTCGAAGACCACCTCCAGAATGTCGAAGAAGTGATCAAGAAGCTTTCAGCAGCCAAGTTGAAACTCAGTCCCAAGAAATGCCATCTGTTCTGTAAGGAGGTGAAATATCTTGGCCACGTTATCACCTCAGAAGGAATAAGAACTGATCCTGACAAGACTGAAGCTGTGAGAAGTTGGCCTGTCCCGAAGAACCAACACGACTTGAGAAGCTTTTTGGGGCTGTGTTCCTATTACCGACGATTCGTAAAGGGATTTGCAGATATAGCTCGACCGCTCCACAAGTTAACAGTGGATGGTGTCCCTTTCCAATGGTCAGAACAATGTCAGCAAGCTTTTGAAACACTGAAGTCTACCCTTTCTCAAGCCCCAATACTGACGTACCCACAGTTCGACACAGACTTCATTGTCGATACGGATGCCAGCAATGTAGGAATTGGTGGTGTACTGTCGCAGATGCAGGAAGGAAAAGAAAAAGTCATTGGCTACTTCAGTAAGGCACTGTCAAAGCCGGAGCGAAACTATTGCGTGACCCGTAGAGAATTGCTGGCAGTCGTCAAAACTCTCGAACATTTCCATAAGTATCTCTACGGACGAAAATTCCTGTTAAGGACAGACCATGCGTCCCTGAAATTGCTGCTGCAATTTAAAAACCCAGAGGGACAACTGGCTCGATGGCTACAGCGGCTACGAGTGTACGACTTCAGCATCGAGCATCGTGCTGGAAAACAACATGGTAACGCTGATGCCCTCTCGCGAAGACCATGCTCGAAGAACTGCAAACATTGCATGGCCGCCGAAAAGAAGGAACCAGTCAACTTGGCAAGGATCTGTCAGACGATGGTGGAACCTGAAGAACACTGGTAGAACGAAGACCTGGCGAAAGACCAAGATAACGACGAAGACATTAAACCGATACTGCGGTGGAAAAAGGCAGGAACAGCACGACCTACCTGGGCAGATGTTAGTAGTACGAGTACCATCACGAAGAGCTATTGGGCCTTATGGGATTCGCTCATCGTCGAAAATGGGGTACTAAAACGAGTGTGGGAAAGCCCTGACGGAACTAAAATTCGACATCAAGTAGTTCTCCCGAAGAACAGAGTCAACGAGGTGCTGACAGAAGTCCATGGAGGTGTTGGTGGAGGACACTTCGGAGTAACAAAGACGTTTGAGAAGGTGTGAGAGCGATTTTATTGGCTAAAGTGTAGAAGAGACGTCGAAAATTTGTGTAGGAAGTGTCCAACGTGTGCGTCAGCCAAGGGACCTCAGACTCGAAGCCGAGGGCGAATGAAACAGTACAATGTTGGTGCCCCATTTGAGAGAATAGCTCTGGACGTAGCAGGACCATTCCCAACAACAGCTGCTGGCAATAAGTACATCTTGGTAGTGATGGACTATTTTAGCAAATGGCCCGAAGTGTACGCAATCCCAAACCAAGAAGCTACTACGGTCGCTGGAATGCTGGTGAACCAATGGATCAGTCGATATGGAGTTCCGATGGAGATCCACTCTGACCAGGGACGGAACTTCGAATCCACGGTATTCCGGGAAGTCTGTGAGCTGCTAGGAGTACAGAAAACTAGGACCACTCCATTACATCCACAATCTGACGGAATGGTCGAACGATTTAACGCGACGCTGGAAACCAATTTGAAAATGGTTGTCAATCGATCACCAGACAGACTGGGACCAGCACATACCTTTGTTCCTGTTGGCCTATCGAAGTGCGGTTCATGAGCCCTACCGGCAGAACACCAGCCAGCATTTTATTTGGAAGAGAGCTGAAGTTACCGATGGACATCCGGTTTGGACACCCAGAAGATCGGCGACCTTCGGCTACCGACTACGCACAGCAGCTAGAGGAACGACTCGATACCATCCATAGAACCGTTCGTAACAAAATCCAAGTAGGGAGTGACCGCATGAAGACCAGGTACGACCGGAGAGCCAACAGCACAGGATTCAGAGAAGGGGACCAGGTGTGGCTTTACAATCCTGTCCGTCGGAAAGGACGCTCACCGAAGCTACAGCGAGCGTGGGAAGGACCTTACACTGTGGTCAGAAGGCTGAATGACGTGGTCTACCGTATTCAGAGAGGACCAAAGGCCAAGATGAAAGTTGTAGACTTGGACCGCCTGGCGCCCTACAAAGGTCAAGACATTGATCGGGACGATCAATTCTAAGAAGGGGGCAGTGTTACGAGTACTTGCCAATTAAGTTGGTGTGAACATAATAAATGAACATCTTCCCTGATTACATAAGGAATATTCTCGGCTTTCCTGATACATCTAGAAAACACCAGCAAAGATCAATGGGAAAACAATTGAATTACTAGACGGCTGTAGAATACCCTAGAAAAAGGCTGAGAAGACTATAAAAGCGGACGAGACACTCACACCGAGTTTAGTTTACAGTGGACAGCTGATGTTTGGAAGCGATCGATAGGCGAATTACCAGGCGAAAGAAGTCATAGTGTCTATGGTATACCGAGCGACAAGTAGTGTTTATAGTAGACGCGAGCGGGAAAATAGACTATTTGGGTGAAATAAATTGTGCAGACTTGTTTATAACTGTAGTGTAGTCAAATTAACTTTAGTACTTAAATAAATTCGTTGATTTGTCTTGTTAATTGTGTTTTCTGTGACCGAACACGTCACAATATCAATTATCAATTTTTAATTCAACATAACATTTTTTCCGCACAAAGATTATTGAACATCATGCGAAGCATACAAAGAACTATTACCTTTGCATCGCAAGGTGTGACAAATTTAGAAATATTATCTTTATCAGAAATTATAGAAATTTATAATCATCTAAAACTTATATACAGAAGTGAAGAGTTACTCGGGTTGGATATACATCATCCAATTAAACTTTTAGAATTCTCAAAAATTAAAATTATAGCCATAGACAAAATTATAACGTGTATGTTATGTATTCCCATCCTATATCCTGAAGAATATAAATATCAAAAAATCTATCCTATCCCCGATCAACAAAACCGAATTTTAATACCTCCAAAGAAATTCCACCTTCAATGAGCTCAAAATGAATTCTGGACAAGCGAAGAATGCCTGCAAGTTGAAACCCAAAGCATGTGTGTAAACTTACCATCAAAACAAAAGTGTTCAATAAGTGCATTTAGTGATAACAGTAAATGTCAGTTTGCATTAGCCGTCAACAATTATAAACTTATTACTCAACTTGAAAACAATAAAGTACTAGTGTCAACAAAGAACGAATTATAGGTAACAGAAGAATGTAAAGACGAAATAGACCAAAAACTTGTCATCGGTTTAGTCCTTTTGTATTCTAATAAAAAGTGTAGAATAATCATTGATAAACACATTTTTGATAATACTTATAGCAATAAGTCTATACAATTTAACGTTTTTATAAATAAAACTAACTCAAAAGTTAAACAATACATCAAGGTAGAACAAAAACATCTGAACGATTTACTACAATTAAGAACAGATGCAAAAGATCTTGAAAATGATATCAAAATTAATCCACTTGTTCACATTACCCACATTTCAGTTAATATTATATTTTTTATAACTATCATTTTAATTTGCATATTACTTTATGTCTTCAGAAAAAAGATAATTCAAATTATAAGAAAGAAAAAGAACAATTTAGAAATTCAATTAGAGGATATCCAGAAAATTTATCACAATCATTCCAATTTAAACAGCGAGGACGCCTTAACCTAAGGGGGGAAGAATTATGTATGTCTACATACTAATATTAATAAATCATTATTATGTCTACATACCGATCCCATGTCATTAGTGACCATCATTTTAATGTATCTACTTTTACCAAAAAGAATGTACCTTTCCCATATTAGTTTGTAATTAGTAAAAATTAAGAAAAACGCATAATGTCTAAATGACCTCACTTAATATTGGTTTGTCAACTAGTGAGGTCGTAATACTAAATCTACGTTATAACTGATTACTCTTAATAAATATTTTTAAAAAGTGTATTTTATTACGTTTAAACATAACTATATGTTTTTGGTTTTAAAATGTGCTACTGTTTGCAGGGATTGAATTTCAAATTGTGTCAAAATTAATGAAACATTAGGAAATTATAATAAAATTTGGGTGTTTTACATTTTGTGAATTTTTCATAAGTTTTTCTAAATTATCTTACACAAATTATTTTTCATTTTTGTTGAGCCTGAAACTACAAAGTTTGAATTTACCTTTTCCAAGTTGTTTTTGATTTCATTTTATTTGAGAACTTTTAATTGTATTAACAACAATTTCTTATTGATTATTTTACATACTTTTTATATGGTTTTTGTTTTATTGTGTCATTACCCTTTTATGTGTTTTTGTGTGCCCTGATTTATGTGTGTTTTATTGAATTTTCTTATTGATTGATTATTTTTATGTGCATTTTATTTTGTGTTGGTTTTACTCTGCAATTACATGTTCTACCTGTTTTTATTTTTTTGCATTGAATATTTTTGATTTACATGTGTTACTCTGGAACTTATTTTTTTTACCTGGATATTTTAATTTACCATTTTACTTGGATTTGACATTTTGATTTACTTGTGTTTTCCTTGATTTTATTTTTGCATTGATACTTTAATTTACCATTTTATTTGAATTTAATATTTTGATTTACCTGTTTTACTTGCAATTGATTTTAACTTTGATATTTTGATTTACATGTGTTTCACTGGAACTTATTTTTATTGTTTGATATTTTGATTTATCTGTGTTTTATCTGAATTTATTTTTACATTGGATATTTGATTTATATGTGATTTACTTGAATTTGATATTTTGATGTTTATGTTTATTTGAATTTGTTTTAAATCATTGAATGGCTGAGATCGTGGTTTTCTCTGTTAGTCTTTTTTTCCACGCTAGCCACAGGCTGTCTGACACTCTCACTTCCAAATTTACATTTGATTTTGAATTAAAGAGTAGGAATGAATTCATTGTCTTTTATTTGACCATGTTCCTCTAATGGTGGACCCGTACCAGAGTGCAATTTGTCATTTTTGGCAAGACCTAGCTTTTCAACACAACGAAGGGTAAGAAGTTTTTAATGATCACGTTGGCCTAGGTAAGTTACACTGCAGTATATATAACTTTGTAAATTTATTTTATAATTAGTTTTAGAATTTCTCTCAAGGAGAATGACCTGAGAAGGTCGAAACAATATTGTAGAATGTAGAGGTTCAATATATTTTAGTGAAACATACCCAGTGTTTTCTGTTTCTCATCCTGTCCTTTTTTTATAGAATTTACATTTCTTGGCCTTATTAGAACAACTCAGTTGGCAAGAGTTCATGATTATTGGAAAATAGATAGTATTCAATATATATAACATACATAACCTATATCTACTGTTGTTTTTGTCTAGTGTATAGTTCGTGCTAACCGTTTTTTCGGCCGGTGGGGCACATCCGGACAAAATAGGTGAGGCAGATTCGGACTGTCCGGATGTGCCCCACAGAGCTGTCCGGATGTACCGCGCAATAATTATTTAATATGTAGTATACCTTATTTTTGAAAGTGTTGTAAGCTGCCATTCGAAATCAGCCTTTCTGATTAGTTAATCTCAAATAATATGGTCCGAAAAATCTACATTGTTTGACGCTGTAAAGAAAGCAAAAGAATATCAACGCTGTAAGAACAATATAGACTCGGGAAATGAAACTACAGATCATGAAGATGATGATGATATAGACACCCAGCCAACTGCTTCAAAATATGCTAGTCGGCAGATATTTTCGGCTGCGATAGAAACTGAATTAGAACGATATGTAAAAGACTCGTCAAAAATTTGTTATGGATTGACATATGAATCACTACGTAGACTGGCATATGAATATGCTACAAAATTAGAAAAACCTATTTTACATAACTGGAATCGGGATAAGAAGGCAGGTATAGAATGGACCCGAGGTTTTATGAAACGCCACCCCAGACTTACGTATCGAAAACCGGAAAATATCAGCTTTGCTCGAGCTACAGCGTTCAATCAAACCAGCGTTTCGGAGTTTTTCAAGAACCTTGCCTTCATTCAGGAGAAATATCAGTTACCTCCACATCGCATATGTAACACTGGGCGGTATTTATAAAAAAGAGGATTTGCTTTTACTTGCAAAAATGGAAAACTTTACTTCACATTCTATTCATAAAATTAAAGAAGGAAAAGGTTTGAAGTTGGAGCAAAAAGGCTTTGCTCGAAAAAAGAAGGTCTTACTTTTCAAGTATTCATAAAAAGGAGCATTTGCTTTTAAACTATGCATCTAGTTTACAGAAACTTTTATAGCATTTACTTTATCCATTTATACGCACAGTTACAACGAATTGCGTTGATGGTTGTAAAGTGTGTTCGTATAATAGTTAAATTTGAATTTTCCATGGCGGATGTGGTGCACGTACGTGCACGAAAGGTGTACAAAGAGAGAAAGACTCCACGTGAGTCTGACTTTCGAACCCTGTTTCGGTTTGACGAAGTAAATGTTAAGTGGTTAGCCGACTATTTCATTGGAGAAAATGTGGAAACCAGAGGAGGTGCGCTTTCACCGGTACAAAAAATTAAAGTATTTTCACGGTATATGGCCGATCCCGGTTTCCAGTCCGGAATCGGAGAGGAACTGGGCTGTACGCAGCCTACAGTTTCTAGAATTGTCGGTACCATCCTCGATCTCATTATTCACAAGGCGAATGTGTGGATCAAGTTTCCATCGACTGAAAACGGAATTACAGAAGCCAAACTGAAATGGGCAACGAAAAAGAATTTTCCGACTGCATTAGGAGCTATCGACTGCACGCATATCGAAATTGAAAAGCCGCGCCTATTTGGAGATGAATATATAAACCGAAAAAAGTATGCCAGTATCAACGTTCAAGGCATATGTGATCAAAATGGTGTTTTCATGAATATCGATGCACGATGGCCCGGCTCAGTGCATGACGCTCGAATTTGGACAAATTCGTCTGCTCGTGTAATCATGCGAAGGACTACAAATACAATATTGCTGGGAGATAGTGGCTATGGAATAACGCCTTTTTTGATGACGCCCTACTCCGTCGTGGAAGATGCAGTGCAAACTGCATTTAATAGATTACTAAAAAAAGAGCGAGTGATTATAGAACATGCTTTTGGACAGCTAAAACGGCGGTTCCCGATTCTTAAATATGTCTGTCGTGTGAAAATGGAGAATATTCCGAAGGTGATAATTTCGTGCGCGGTGCTTCGTAACATTGCAAAGTACCTTGGCGATGCCGATTTCGAGGGTGCGGATGAAATTGACGATGTGGAATTGGAAGAAGTGCCAGAGGCGCCAGATGCAGCCACACGTGCAGAAGGTCAAGCTCGTCGTATACAATTAGCTCAGCTTATCTACAATAATAACATAGGTGAGCATCTTCTCTTTTAATGATTACAAAGTACCTCTAAGCAGGTACCTTCTATATGCACGGATGCATAGGTATAATACTAATACCTACATATTTTATGTTTTATATTTATGAGCAGTATCTACATAACTGGCTACCACTCTATTTTACTCTACCAACATACCTACATATATTCGTCTTTGAAAATAACAAAAGTTATTATTATTTGTTTGCAGGAGTCTAAAAGTATGGAGAGTTCGCTTTTACGACAAACAACTTATTAAAAATATAAATTGTATCATTTTGGTTTTAAATAAAACAAGAAAGTGTTTAATTGTACGTTTATTTTCTATCAATCTAATTGTTCATAAGTTTTTCCATTCTCTACAAAGAATGCTGCAGCGGGACGGGTTCGCTCGTTCAGTTTGGCGCTGAAGTACTCCTGCTGAAGACGGGCAACCTTAAGTTGTTCTAGTAGCACTAATCGTTGAAGTTGACTATTACTCAGCTTCCTCGTTTCTTCAGTTTCGCATGCGATGGCTTCGCCTTCAGTTGCAGCCGTCTTTCGTTTTTCAGATGCAACTGGTGCTTTTGGTGGGCGATCAGCTCTCACCTCAAGGCCAAACTGCAATGGTGCTCCTACTTCCAGACTCCCTATGGAAAAGAATCCATAGAACTACGCAATGCAAACTATAAATTTCTATTAATTCGCTTACCAGGAATTTCTGCGATGGTGGGATTTATGTCCGCCTCCATCGCTTCCATCATTATCATCTCCCATGGTAGTAACGATGGAATCCGTTTATTGCCTGTTTTATTTTTGTCGGTTTTTTTCTTTAATCTCGTTTTCATGTTACCTACTTTTTTCATCAATATTTTGGGAGACATATCTTTACCATATATTTGTCTGAACTCTTGGACAATTTTGTCAATTGCCATCTGCTTTTTTGCCTTTTTCGTGGGTATTTGGGACTTCTCCAATATTTCTGGGTACCGTTTTACCCTTTCAGCAATGAATTTACATTCGGATTGCTCATCTCCGATGTCGTCTGATAATTCGTCTTCACTTGCCATCTTCAAAGTTATCACGATACATTTAACTTCGAGTAGAATATCCAAATGCCAGAAAACTATTATTAACTATAAAACTCTGCTCTAATACTACAAGTTCGAACTTGTTCGGCGGAACCGTACATACTCGTTTATGCCTACCTTTTCCTTCTTTCTGTGAGAATTTGCTTGCAAGGAAAAGGTAAAGAATATAAATACGAAATAAAGCAAAACGTTTTCCTTCTGCCTTTTCCTTCTGAGCTCTACCTTTTACTCGTACCTTTTCCTTCGAAGGAAATGCTTCATATTTATAAATATGGCCTACTGACTAAACATGTAAGAAAATATTTGAAAAAAAAAATTAGGTACTATTTGCATTTATTTAATTCATTATTTTCTTATTTCAGGTATCACAACAGTCCTGCAAGCTCCCAAAGTAATCACCGAGACTGGTAACAAATCTGTAGCCCAGTGTGTATCTGCTGAGAGAGGTAGCTTAGTAACAATGTGTGGCGTAATTTCTGCTTCTGGATGTTCGATTCCGCCACTTTATATATTCCCGAGAGTTCGTATGAAGGACTACTTTTTGAATGGTTGTGTTCCAGGTGCTGTGGGATATAAAATATTACACTAATTGTAGCCTTACGGAAAAAATCTTACTTTTAATGGATAATCATGAAACACATATTTCCTTAGAGGCTGTAACCTATGCACGTAACCATTAGACAAATGTATTTATGCTCCCTTCAAGACAAAATGTAAAATATCATTTAATGATTTTATTGCTTCAAATCCTGGCAAAACAATAAACATAGCGGACGTGGCAAAGCTAACTGCTGAACCATATTTGCTATAAATATAAATGCACGTTGTAGGCGCGTAATCAAAACCGAAGGACGGAGATGATGTAGACAAATCACAAAGTATCTGTATAATGGAAATAACAGGAGTTGATTGAGTCCATATCTGTCTAAAATCAATTTATCGGCATAACACCTCTATTTACATCGCGGAATCTACACCTTCACAGAAGGACTAATTAATTTCAAGGAGACTTTTTCGATTCACGTGCGCAAATAGAAGAGATCACGTCTTAATCATTGTTCTGACGGGGTTTTTCTTTAACGTGAATACGGTATATGTTATGTGTTGTGAAGTTGGGTTTTTATAACGACTGTGGCTGTTCAAAGAAACCAGCGAGGAGGTTAGTAGTATATCTAGGGGAAAAGGCAGCCATTTTTCAATGTATTTCTTATGGGACTTCCGGTCGGTTGGAATTCCTTATCAGTAGTGTTGATCTCTGACGCAAAGTGTAAGTTTGGTTGCGTGTAATCAAGGAGGTAAGCGTGTGCGATTGGGAAAAGGCGGGAATTTAGCTATTTGAATTTCTTATCAGTAGTTTTGATCTCTGTCGCAATGTGTAAAGTTGGTTGCGCGTGTAATCAAGGAGGTAAGTGTGTGCGGTTGGAAAAAGGCGGGAATTTTCTCTGGGTATATTTGAATTTTTTATCAGTAGGTAGTTTTGATCTCTGTCGCAACGTGTAAGTTTGTTCGCGAGGAGGTAAGTGTGTGATTTTTCTCGGAAGGTGTGAATTAGAACGCCCTCCTCCTCCTCCTCCTCCTCCTCCTCCCGGCGATAGATGTCGTTGTTGTTGTTGTTGTTGTTGTTGTTGGTGCTGTCGAGGACAGATGTCGCCGACATCGTTTGCTAATGAGCGTGTGTAATTGTGAATGTGTATTTGTGGTACTCGCTTTTCGTCTTTACAATAAAAGAATTATAATATTATATTGTTTATTGAATTTTTTTATAAAATTATATAAATATACAATTTTATGATACAATGTGGAACTAATCGAGACTGCTCCTCCTCCTCCTGAAACAAGTAATAAGTACGTAAAGTATGTATAACGTAATTGACGTTAGGTTTGAGTTTACTTACCTACATTTACGGCATAGGCAGTTTCCACACTACTGCCAGATCTCCATATAGTTTACCAAAGAATCTATGGTTATTGAATATTCCTAGATCAAAAAATAAAAGGGAGGGCGGAGGAACCTCATCGGTCTTGAATAAGATTAGTGCTTGGGTGCCCTAATAAAAATTAAGTTTAGGTAATTAGCTTTTTAGGATGATACTAGATCCAAAATTTTAATTTAATCAGACTTTCTTTATGTAAAGAGATAAGAAAGAAATAATCATAATTCGACTTACAGGTAAACGTGATGTTAAGTAAAAGTACTCTTCATAATAGTCACCGTCACTGCTCATTGTATCTGAACTTGCAATTATCTTGTTTCAAAAAACTAAACTTGTTAGCTGAGGAGGTTTTTAATGCACTATTAATTTGAAAAGCCGCTCCTCGCTTATTTATGCTCGCCATTTTCTTTGATAAGGAAACACATAGAATCCATTTTTCCAATTAATTACAATATTTCCACACCGCGAAACCATTATCAGGAACAGTAAACGTAATGGTGGTAATGTGATAGTAAATATGAAATTATTTACATGCTTATTATTTATTATTCCGCTCTTGAAACCAACATTTTAAAATTCTAACATTTTTATCAACACAATTAGCGTAACATTTATTATCTTTACGGAAATTCGAATGGTTTCTACACGAATAGTTCTTATAATAGTACTTATACAGAAGGTTCTTAAGTGACGGACAATTAAGATCTTTTAAATTGATTATATTTCGAATGTCGGGATATTCTTCTAAAAACCATATCCGTTCCTCCGCTCCTTTTACGTAAATTTTTGGTTTTAAAAATCTCTTCGATTTCATCATCATGTAACCTATGATAATCGAGATGACCATCGCACCAGTCAATGCCATGATAATTTCGTTTTAACCATTCGTTTACAGTTTTACATCGCGATGTTAACACTTCTCGAGGGAATGGTGGTTTCAGTAGACAAGTTTTTACTCCTTCTTCTTCTTCTTCTTGTAATGAGGTGATTGCTATTTCTTTTGCAATTAATCGTCCGCCTTCAGTTTCGAAACCTTGAACATCTACTATGTATTCCATTATGATAATAATCTGTAGTAAGTAGAAGGTATATTTAGACAACGTCTTTCGTATTTATCCAGCTGT
>CM055656.1:13058095-13094778 GCA_029378335.1 Agrilus mali
GCGTGAATGGCTTATGTTCTGGAGCCTGTTTAAGAAAATCCATAACGACGAGTCAATCGATAAGGAAGAAAAACTTCAGTACCTCGTTCAAGCTATGGTTCCAGGAACACGCGCCGCTGATTTGGTATGCAGTTACCCACCGACGGTTTACATGCGTGAGTTACTACAGTTAGTTTTACATAACGTCAATTCAAAGTCAAACAAAGTGCCGCTCGCGTCTCTGTACGATAAGGTTGAATCACATCTTCGGGCTCTCGAGACTTAAGGAATAACGACTGACTAGTGCGCGTCTATGCTTTTTCCGCTCGTCGAATCGTCTTTACCGGAAGAACTCCTACGCGCGTGGCAACGCACCAGCCTGCACACCGACCGAAGGTAAAGTGCGAAATGAAATGAGGACCTCGATGGCCGTCAAAGGTTTTGATTTAAGAGAGAACGGACGTGAAAAGACGCCAAAGAGACTTACGCAGAATAAGAACGTACCTACTGCAACTGATTTACTTACCACTAAAGAAAAGGAACGCGCTTGTTTCTTCTGCAATTCAAAAGAGCATTACAGTGACTCATGCAATAAGGCAAAAGGGATGACGTATGAAGAAAGAGAGGGCATCGCCTAACGTCACAATGTGTGTTTTCGATGCTTAAGATTGGGTCATTCGAGTAAAACGTGCCATATCAGGGTAAAATGCGGTGATTGTGCGCGTCGCCACGTGACTTTAATGTGCTCACCCGAATTTAAGTCATTGATCGAACAAGACGCGTGCAACGAAGGTAAGAACACCACGACCAATTCAAGGATGATTGAAAGTACATAGGTGTGCACGAATAACACTCCCGGTGTGTTTATGCAAACGTTACGCATCAAGCTTGTCAGCAACAATCGCGAAAGTGCAGTGAGAGCGGTAATCGATTCGGGATCACAACACTCATATATTTTGAAAAGTGTCGCGCGTAAGATGGACTACGAGCCGATCGACGAACAACAGATGCATCATGTTGTTTTCGGCGGCGGGCAATTCAGTAAAGTACATAAAACGTATAAAGTGCGCGTTCACAGCGTTGTGAACGATTATGCCTGCAACTTCACTGTACTAGATCAAGAAACGGTTTGCAACAAGATGCCGCGTATTACGAATGGGGTGTGGTCAGGTGAATTGAAGAGGCTTAAAATTGAATTGTCTGATTGCTGGGAGGTTCAAGAACCTGTATCTGTATTGATCGGAGCCGACGTCGCTGGTAAATTACAAACGGGCCGCATTCGACAGCTAGGTATTGTGCGGCTTAACGGCAGTGGAGACGTTTTTAGGATGGACTCTGAGGGGCAAGGTTCCTGGAAGGCCGCGAGATGACAGTATGGCAATTATGGCTATCTCCATGTATTCACGCAACGCTTCGGCGCAAAGGACTTATGGTCATTGAACACTCTAGGGATTAAGGATCCTATTGACCAAAAAAACGCAGATCGAACGTAACGTAGAAGCTCGGATTGCATTTCTTAAAACAGTGGTCATAAATGAAGAAGGTCGGTATGAAGCACGTCTACCGTTTTTGGAGAGTCACCCACCACTCGGAGACAATAAGGCTATTGCGCTAAGACGTTTACTTTCTACGGTCAAGAAGCTAACGAAATAACAACTTTTTTCTATCTACGATGGTATATTCAGGAAATGGTTAAATGAGGGAATTATTGAGGCTGTTCCCCAGGACGAAGAGGAAAATTGGGGCTATTATTTGCCACATCGACATGTCATTAAGGAAGGAAGTACGACCCCGATCAGGCCTGTTTTCGATGCATCAGCCAAACAACGTCCCTCTCCCTCACTGAATGAATGTATTCAAAGGGGCCAGAATTTGATCGAGTTGATACCATCGCTACTGTTACGTTTCCGAGAAGGTAAGATAGGAATTATAGCAGATATCAAAAAGCTTTTTTACAATTAAGTATTTGTACAAACGATCGCGACTTTTTACGATTTTTGTGGATCAATGTTAACGAAAAAATTGTCATATTTCGGCATTGTCGAGTTGTTTTTGGTGTGACATGTAGTCCCTTTATGTTAGCTGTTATTATTAGTTTTCATTTAGAATCAATTTTAAAATCCATCGATGTCGAGAAAAATGACAAGTTTTCCGGTTTTACAAGGGAAAATATTATGAAGTTAAAAGAAAGTTTCTATGTAGATAACGTTGTTGCTAGCGTAAATTCTGAGAAATGTTTACGCGATTTTATATGCGAAGCCAAAAGTGCGATGGACTTAGCCCATTTTGATTTAAGAGGTTGGGAGTACAACGGCGATGGGATAAGTGAAAACAAAACCGCGGTTTTAGGAATTGAATGGGACAAGTATAACGACATTCTTTTGTTAAATACTATCGGATTAGAAAAAATAGAAGTAGAACAAAAAACGAAACGGTCCATTTTATCAGCTGCGAATCGTGTGTTTGACCCGTAAGGCTTCGTTTGCCCAGTAACTCTCGCGCCGCGACTTCTATTACAAGAAACGTGGGCTAAAAAGTTAGGTTGGGATGACCTTGTCGATGAAGATATTAAAAGAAGATTTTTAATGTGGGCAAAGGGTTTAAATAATTTGGGAAAAGTTCGAATGCCGAGGTGTTTTCTAGGAAATATCGATGAGAATGATCGGGTTACGCTTCATACGTTTTGCGACGCCAGCAAGGATGCTTGTGACCGTGTCATTTTTTTCGGGTAGAGCGTGGGGATGATGTACAAGTACACTTTGTGCAAGCAAAATCGAGAGTAGCTCCGATAAAGGGTGAGGAAAATGCGCGAAAAAGTATCCCTCGTTTAGAATTACTTGCGCCAACGATAGGAACACGATTAAGTATATCGATTTTAAATGCACTTGCATTTAATAAGAGAATTCAGACCTTTTATTGGTCTGATTCTTCGACTGATTTAGCCTGGATTAGACGACAAGCTAATTGGGGCATTTTTGTTTATAATCGAGTTAAGGAAATACGTGACTTAACAGACGCGAGTCAGTGGAAACACGTACCGGGACATTTAAATCCGGCTGACTTACCCTCCCGAGGTTGCAACGTTGATCAGTTACTAGTGTCTAAATGGTGGGAGGGGCCCAAATGGTTACGGAGACCAACCGAGGAGTGGCCAGATTTTGAGACGATTTATGACGAGGGGGAAATTGGCAGGGAGTTAAGAAAAACGCCGGCAAATATCGTTGAATGTATCTCTCCGATTACGCTTCTTACTTCGATTTCGACTGATGAAGATCAATCAATTGATTTTAGTAGATATTCAGAGTACGGGAAACTTTTGAGATCAGTCGCGTGGATTATGCGGTTTAGAAACAATTGTAAAACTCAAAACAACGAAAGTCTTGAAAAATGCCGCGGATTGACTTTTAATGAAATTGAAACTGATCAGGTTGTTGTTAAAGTTAATTAAATCAAAGTCCTTTTCCGATCTTAAGATCAATGGTATGTTCATATACTTGTTTAACTAATTGTTTGATTCTAGACTTTGGATTATTACATTCTGTAGTTAATTATGGTAAGAATTTGTAACACAATTAATTATAATTGCTCGTTATTAACCGGTTGCCTATCTATTTGTTTCATATCGAATATGGAGATAACAAAGAAGAATCCGTCGTTAGAGTGATTTATTTTTTCTTATTAATTTTATTCATTACATTTTTATTTTACATGCTTATGTTATTGGAATTAATATTTTACTTTGCCTGTTCTCTTGCTTATCTCTTTGCTTACCGCACATCTTACTGTACCGCTTCGCATTTACCCTACAAGTTCTCAAAATTCAACATTTCGTTATTTTGCCCTATCCTATTCACCCTTGCGGAAGGAGTGACGGCCTTCCCGAATAACCTCCCTTGAGTTTAGCTATTTAGTTGTTCTTTAAACTTTTCGCGGTCTACTCTAGCGTTACTTTTCTACAGCTTGATTAGTCTAAATTGAACTCTGAAGATTTTACAGTCGGCGTAGAAGAAAGAAAGAGAACGCATTCGGAGGAAGAAAGATACAATCAACGCTCGACAAATTACAACAAATAACTATACTAGTTTTAAGATAGGGGTGCTTGATGTCTTCTCTCCGGTAGTCGTTAATTTAGTTTATACCTGAATCTCCCGATACTGTTATGTACCCAAAATTATTATACATAGATATACGTGTACCTTTCAGTAATGAAACGTGTTAATATCGTAGCATTTTGCACACTATATTGGCAGCTTTTATATTCTTTAAAAGTATGCAAATATTTATTTACATTTATAAAGGATTTATTGAATGGTAACATTTTAATAAAAATAAACTATATAAAAGCAAAAAAAGTAATCCACTTATAAATAAATAGATAAGTGTTTACAAAATTGATATTAATATTAAAAAGTAATAAAAAGGAAACAGAAAAATTGGAACAACAAAAATGTATTTATTAATACATTCAAATAAACACATTAAAAATTATAAATATTTTAAAACACATAAATGATGTTACATAAGGAAAACAAGAAATACGTTTAACCATCAAAGTCATTTTCATTTTCACTGCTACCACTACTACTATTTTCATCATCGGAGCCATTGTCGTTAAAATTAATTACCTATAGACCTATTATTTTCCATTTTCTTCCCCTAGTGTTTACAATAAAAGACTCAGAGCTTTAAGGGGTAAAGAGTTCTTTATTATAAAAACGACATCAACGTTTCGGTTCCGATGTAAAGCTTTATCAAGGCTAAAAAAAAATATTAGTTGTTATACAGCAGAATTTTTCAGTATACAATAAGTAACGTACTGGTTTTTTCTGTTATATTTTAAGAAACATAAAATGTATATTTGGTGCAATGGTACAGTTATCTTCAAATAACATTTAAAACGATAAAAGAATAAATATTAGTACTATCAAAAAACTTGTAAAAATAAAATAATAATTAAATAAGTTATGTTGCAAACGTTTAAAGTAACCACGTGGTAACACTAACAGGACAAAATTACAATTAAAAGCTATAAGACTCGCTATAATAAAAACTAACTAAAAAACACGATAATTTTTTTGTGAGAAAAAATTAAATTAATGTACAGTATCTATTAGTAAAAAGTAGGTGTAAGTGTATTGTATTTTAGTAGTTTTAGATTATATAGTAGGTTTATTAGTTTTAGTAAATAAATTATGTAATTTTAAGTTGTTTGTTTTTATTTGTTTTAAATTTGTTGTATAGGTTAACCCTTCAAATCCTGACCCTCTGTATATTTTGTAAAAAATGTTTTTATTTATGGGGTCTACCGAAAAATATCCTAAGGTATCAAGAAAACTTTGTTTTAAGTGAAAATTTTCATTTGGGGTGAAATTAAGGGATGTCTAAATATTCATACGCTAGGCATTAGCAAAACTTTTATTTACTTACAAAATACAAATTAAAAACACATTCTAACGTGTGTGATATGGCTGAAAACAGTTGATATGAAGTCCAACATTACATTTGCTGCAAATAAAAGTGACACACTTATGGCATTCAGCACATCGCCTCTGAGTGGGATTCTTTTTCGGCCAGTGATCCAAGCGATCATATCTGACTTCTTCGAGAACGTTAGAGGTTCTTTGTGGCATTAGAACCCGTGGCTTTGGTGTTGAGAGTATTGTTTGCCCAACGTGTCTAATAAAATCAACTTGTTTCATTCGAGGTTCTATATTTCGGTATAAAATCCATGAATTAACGACCGAAGCATTTATACAAAAGCGAATAATAGGCCAATACCATTTTCGACTTCGTATATTTATTCTATGGCGACCACGCCATTGATCGAATAAATCCACACCTCCAATGCCATGGTTATATTCGTGAACTAATGAAGGTTGCAAAACCGATGTCTTCTGTTTTCGTACGTGACTGTAACGCTTACATGTTGTGGTCTTATTGATGAGTGCATCAGTTCTATTGGTAGCTAAAGTAACCTGACTATTATCATGCCAACGAAATAAAGCTATATTAGTGGCTTTGTCTAGAAGACCATATGTGGATCCTCGAGGCTCTTTTTTTAAATCCTTCAAGGGCGCATTTTGTATGCGATCAGCTCGGATTGTTCCTGTGACAGTAATATTATGGGCTTTCATTTCTTCAAGGAGGGGCAGAGAATTAAAATAATTGTCCAAAAAAATTTCACTTCCTTCGGGGACAAATCCTAATGCCATCCTTTTTGTAACAGAACTTCCCAAAGTCATGTTTGGATCTCTTTGGCTTTTCCCTTCATAAAGCTCAAATTTTACGCAGTAACCATTTGGGTTGTTTAGGCACCAAAACTTAAATCCGAAACGGATCGGTTTTCCTCTAATAAATTGCTTGAAATGATGAAGTCCATAATATGGTTCCATAGCTTCGTCCAAGGACCATGTTAGAGGTAATGGCTCTGCATATTGTTGAAATTTGGAAGACATGTGAGATACAAGCGGCCTTACTTTTCTACACCTGTCATCTGGATCAGTGGCGTTGTTATCACTAAAATGAAGATATTTAAAAATTTGTAGGAATCTATCTCGAGACATGGCATTAGAGACTGCTGTGTTGTAAGTATCTGATGATTTTTCCCAGTACATTCTTCTGTTTGGCAGATTTACATACCCAGATAAAAGCAAGATAGCCAAAAACTTGTAAAAATCTTATGGTGTTATCATATATGATTCATTACCATCCTTATACTTTGCATATTTTATTGACTCATTACATATCTCTTCTACAAATTCTAATGGCCAAAATAATTTGAAAAAGTCAATAGGGTGTCCTCCTGAGCGTACCATTTCTTCAATTATGTGTGGCCGGTTCTGAATCTTATTTTTAGTTTTCAAATAAGAATGCTCTTGTTGCTCTTCTTCAAAATTAATTGGTTCCCAAACACGTTCGTATTTCTCAATTCTTGGCTTTTTGTTTTTTTTGTTCAAGTCGTTTTTTGGGAATAAAATTTTTCGACTTTTTATAGGATTTTGGAACTAAAACTCCTTTTTTTGCATTATCGCGTATCACTAGTTCAACTTCGGAACACTCAGCCAGTAGACCCGGACCCAACAAATTCACACTGTCGATATTTACTATATTTTCGTCTTCAGCTACCTCATCCACATCTGTATCTTCGTCGCCTTCAGGAGGAATCAATGTGATATTGACGGAATTTGCACCGGAAAATTCATCTTCCATATCAGATTCTTCTAAGCTAGCCATCAACTCTTCTGTTGTAAAAGGTCTTTAGGAAATGAGAGAAAAATTTTTTTCAGGCATTATATTATGTACCTACCAAATTTTATATTATCATTGTCGTGAATGCCTGGCGTATGAATTTTCATACGGCCAAGTTTGAGACCCTATATCCTCATAAATCCAAAATGATATCAATATTTTGCTAAATCATTTATCATAACCGACTTCATTAAAATATATTTCCATATAAAACTAAATGAAATATAAATATTTTACATATTATTTTACACAAAAACTTACCTCATGTCCCATTGTTTGGCAGCTTTTTTTGCTTCTGTTCACTTTGACCTGACGTGAAAGCCATGTTAGCAAGCCATACACTCCAAATAGTTGACAGTATGAAGTAACAACCTATTTTATCAGAATTTCGAGCAAAACAACACATACTAATGTCATCTCTTGGTCCTACACGTAACTAAATTAGAGCTAGAATGCGTATGAATATTCATACGCTAGGTTCTAAAGGGTTAAAGTAGTTGTTAACAATAAGGTTATCCTCCAAATCCGATCGAGAATTCAATGATTTTTTATTATGTATTAAAATAAATGAAGCTTCCAGAAAAAGTCGTTTGAAGTAATTATTTTCAACATATAATATGCTAGTATTATCAAAGTTTGGCTTATGGCCAGTTTCCACGGAGTATTTTAAAAGGGCAGTTTTGTATTGAGGGGTTGCCAAAAATTTGTTTGTTGTGGTCATTTTTGTGTTCACGAATTCTTACCTGAAGTGGTCTTTTTGTTTGGCCAATGTACCCTTTGTCACAGTTGGAACACGGAATTTTGTATATGGCATTGGCTTTACGAAGAATATTGGTCTTAGTTTTATGTTTAGAAAAAAGTTGTGAGCTCATATTAATGGGTTTATATACGATATTAATATTATGTTTTTGGACCAACTTTTAATTTTTTTCCGAAAGACCCTTCACGTAAGGAATCGGGAAAAACCTTATTAGTCTCCGTTTTCACTGTCACGGCTGTTCCATTAGTCATATCCACTAATTGATCGTGCGCATTATTGTAATTATTGTTTTGGCAAAGAAATTTGTTGATTAATATCCTAGGATAGTTATTTCTTTTAAGTAAAATTTTAATGTTGTTGAAATTCTTCTTAATAAATTCTGGTGAGCTTAGCCTTTGTGCCCTTTGTTTTAGATTCAGAATGGTCCAGGCCACCTTCCTTTATAGTTTTGTTAATCAGTTTTTTAAAATTATTGTTAATATTATTCGTAGGGTCTTTGTTAAATAGTTTATAAGTTTTGCTGTCATTAAGTAGTTCTAGTATTAGGTCAGTATAGGTTTTTTCTCCATAACAACTGTAGTATTACCTTTGTCAGCCTTAGTGAAAATTAGTTTCTTATTTTGTTTTGCAAAATTGATGGTTTTTTTTAAAAGATTGATAATATGATTGTCGTTATTGTTAAGGTTGTTGGCATTGAAATTGGTTAATATGTTAATAAAATGAGATCTCGGTCTTATACTCTCAAAATCGTCTTGTTTGATATTCGCATATATATGTCTAACACAGGGACGTTTTGGTTATTTATAGGAACAGAAAAACCCGGCCCTAAGCTTAAAAATTCTTGAACGTCTTTGGGGTTCTTCTCATTAGTTAGATTGACCAACCATTTTTTATCATCACACATATTGTTGTCTAAGCAAAAGTTGGGTAATTGCTGTTGTTTAAGTAATTACCTATAACTTCGTCCATAACTAAATCAAGAGCTGGTTCTTAATCCATAAAGAATTGTTCACATTTAATAGCATTAGCGCACCGCTTTCTCCTCCGAAAAAGAGTTAAAAAAACTCGTCGCACAAATTTTCTACGTTTTTAAAATTAAAATCCAGATTTCTATCACTAGCATATTGTTTTAAGGATGCCCATACCAACTCAATCAGGTTTAATTTTGGATATTATGGTAGATCAATTTCGTATTGTACAAGCCGTGGTTTATAAATTTTAATTAAGCTGTGCAGTTCTACCTTTAGCATATTTCCGTGAAAGGGAATATTCCGCTGTCGGAGCCATTCCTTCATTTTATTTTTTCCGGTTGACATATTGGAGTTTTTGAAAAGCTGCACATTATGGTAAGGAGCATTGTCTACTATCTACTACTACACTTTTGGGTGGTAAATTTGGAAAAAGCATTTCACACAGCCACTTTTTAAAGTTTGCGTAATTCATTTCACTGTGGTAGTCGCCGCTTTTCGTGTTCGATTTAAACTTTAAACGCGTTTTTTATAAATTCATTCTCACCACCTGCATGAACTATGACCAGTCTTTGTCCTTTTGAAATAGGTTTTTTGAAACCTTCATTAGTATCATCGGTCCAACTTTTACCGTCAGTTTGAGACGAGTGGATGAAAGTCTCATCCATATACACTATAGGACGATTTTCCATTCTATATTGCTTAATAGACTGTAAAAATTGCAAACTCTACCGCTGAATGTCTGTCTTTTCCTTTAAGCACTTCTTATTTATTCTAACTTCCTCCACCTAAATCCCATTTTCCTTAAAACTTTTCTTAAACTACTGCGTCAACCTCCGTAATTATTTTCCTCAACAAACTTTCTGTGGATACGTTGTAAAATTGGAACTCTTTTTTCGGTGATGCTAAAATTAATTATATATCGCCTTAGGACCCCTGTGTCGAAATCGTCAAGGTTGGTTTTAACAGCACTTCTTTTTCTTTTCTTATTTGGGGTAGAAAACGAATCGTTCTCTCCATCTTCGATTGCCTTTATTTCTTACACTATTCGTGTTAAAGTGCTAATGCTTACACCAGTAGTACGTGAAACGCGTTGTTGTACTTTCTGGAAAGCTACCAGTGGATTGTTAGCTTCTGCTTCTTGTCGCATAAAATGCAAAACATTAGCAACAATTTCACGAGACTGGCGGACAGTACTTTGTTTTTTATTTGAGAATTAAATTCCATATTTCTGTTTTCTATGTTCTTTTTTAGGTAAGCACAATAACCGAATTTTTAAAAACAACAAAAAATAACAACGATAACAAAACAAACAACAGTATAATAAGCCGCAATTTATTATGCGCCCTGACAAGTACTCTGCTTCAAACCAAGCATGTTAAGAACTAGTAATCCCGGAGACCATCCTAGAGTAATTTTACTAAGCATAATCTTTAAGTTTTTGCCATTGATACTTGTAATGCTCCATTTACTTTCAGGTAATAAACATATAGGTTTTTTATTTTATACTAAACTGTTATATTATTATTTCAACAATATTTGTGACGAAAAATCCCGTGATACCTACATAAAAAATTATAATTGTTTTTTGGAAAAATTGTTAAAGCCAAATTAGAGAACCTTTTTACTCCAAATATTAACGTAATAGAGTATAATTTGTTGTCGTGTACATAGGGGAGACCGGGGCAAACAGGACCGCCGGGGTAAACAGGACCGTTCAAATTCTTTGAACGTTATTTGAAATTACCGCACAAAATATTATTCAGTGGTTTTGTATTGGTGACATCATCCAACCAACGCAACGTCAGTTCAGTAGTTACACGACGCGTGTGAAAATTAGGCATTTCTTGCATGAAAGGTAAGTCCTTACAACGTTCTATTGTATTAAAAATCAAATTATTGTCAGTGTTAAAAAGAGTAACGAGATTTATCGTAGGTGTTAACATGACTATTCTATCGGCAATCAGTAAAGCAGCCACGTTTGTTTGAAATCGATACTGTCTTAAAGTTAGGTTAGATTACATAACTGTGGTTCATTTGAGTCATGCGGGACCAGAAAGATTGGGGCATAGAGGACCACAGTCCTTTATGCCCCAGACATTTTTTATGTTTCGTTTACACAATGTGTTATTTTTCAAAGACTTTTGGCTTTTGACGTTGTTTTTAGATGAGAAATTACAAAAGAAACCGTCCACAGCCTTTATGGACAGAGAGGGATGCCCGAGCTGCTATTGAAGCTGTACAAAATGGAACGAGTTTAAGGATGGCTGCGAATAAGTTTAAAATTCCGAAAACCTGTTTAATACGACGTTTAAAAAAAATAAAACAGACTCCAGAGACTATGATAACGGGTCCTTCTTATGGTGGCTTTCGAAAAGTTTTCAGTGGTGATGATGAAAATGTCCTACGAGATCATCTATTTGACATGCAAAAACGATTTTATGGTTTGAATACTTTGGATATCCGTCGAATTGCCTATGAAGTAGCAGAACAATTAAACATCAGTCATCCGTTCAATAAGACATCAAAAATGGCTGGTGAAGACTGGCTAAATGGATTTTTGCGACGTCATCCGGAAATTTCATTAAGGAAACCAGAACCAACTAGCATGAACAGAGCTATAGGTTTCAATAAAACACAAGTGGGCCAGTTTTATGATTTGTTGTCAGAAGTTTATGCAAAGAACAAATTTAGTGCTGACTGCATTTATAACTACGATGAAACTGGCATCTCTACCGTGCCTAAACCTTCCAAAATATTAGCAAAGAAGGGAGAGAAACAAGTAGGGCGAATAGTAAGTGCAGAAAAAGGATCAAACATTACTGGGGCATTTGCTGTTTCGGCTTCAGGATCCTATGTGCCCCCTCTTTTTCTGTTTCCAAGAAAGCGAATGTCACCACTTATTCTCAAAGGTGCAACTCCAGGGGTGGTAGGGTATGCTAACGGATCAGGCTGGATGGACTCGGAACATTTTTTGCTCTTTATCGATCATTTTATCAAGTTTGTAAAGCCCACACAGCAAAAACCAGTTCTGCTTATTCTTGACGGCCATATCAGTCACAGGCAAATACAGGCGATAACAAAAGCAAAAGAAAATCATATAATCATGCTCACGCTACCACCACATTGCAGCCATAAGTTGCAACCTTTGGACTTATGCTTTTTTGGGCCATTAAAAAAACAATATTCGCATGAATGTGATTTCTATATGACTAGCCATGCTGGAGAAACGATTTCTATGTACGAAGTTGTTGAACTATGTTGCAGGGCATTTCAGAAAGTGGCTACAATAGAAAAAGGACTTAAAGGGTTTGAAAAATGTGGCATTCAGCCATTTAATAGAAACGTTTTTGATGAGACAGATTTCCTTCCATCGGCAATTTTACAAGAACAAAATCATGTCGACATAGAACAGCCAGAACAAATAGAAAATTACCGGATAGATGATACGGTTTCTGTAACAGACGACCAGTCTGAGAAACCTGATTGTCAAACATCTATGCAAAATAAACCAAGTTGCTCTTTTACC
Organism: Agrilus mali; assembly: GCA_029378335.1. Classification (NCBI taxonomy): domain Eukaryota; kingdom Metazoa; phylum Arthropoda; class Insecta; order Coleoptera; family Buprestidae; genus Agrilus; species Agrilus mali. The sequence goes on from CM055656.1 coordinate 13,070,580, forward strand.
CAAACCTTAAATCTTGTTTCCCCTAAGCCTGTTAAAACTACAAAGAAACGTCAAATACGACGAAAGAAATTAACTTCTATGGTTCTTACCAGCACTCCCGTTAAGGATGAGCTACAGAGGGAGGAGGAAAAAAGAAAATTAAAAAAACCAAAAATTAGAGAAGAATTAAGAAACTCTTCAAAGTTAAATAAGGACGGAAATAAGAAAGGAAAACGAGTAAAAAAAAGGCAAACAAATTGAACAGTTTTGTTCATAAATTTTTATAATGTCTTATTTTTTTTATATATATACATCATGTTATGTTTTATATTTCTCATTTCATATTTTCTATGAAGTTTGTTTTTATTTAGACACTTCCATGGCTAGTAAAATGGACAGTTGTTTCAGTGGTTTTTTAAGATCGATAAGAGGGATGTGTCTAGTATTCTAAAATGTAAGACGTGTTTTGTAATAGTTTTATGTTAAAGTAAATATGTTATTTTAATATATGATAAAGTTCATATTGAGTTTGATCCTTCCAATTAATGCCAAGCAGCACATTCAGGGCAACAGCCCAACCATTGGTCCTTCGAGCAGCCGGATATATTAAAATAACAAAAAGTAATTCAAGCATTTTTAACCTAAACACCACGTTGAATCATTGATTTTCACGGTACACACCTGCACACGCCGAGAACAGTTCAAGATCAGACTCGACGAAGCGAGCCGAGCCTGCAACAACAACAAATCAAAATAGAAAAGGAAGCATCTTCCGCATCTATTGTAACATCACACGTGAGTTCCTTATAATTTTCCTATACTTTCCCTTTAGAATAACAAATAAACTAATTTCAAAATGGCAAATTCAGATGAAAATATAGTAATTGAACTAACTAATGTTGATCCAGAATTAAAAGCATTAAAGTTTCGAAGAGGAATTTTGAAAGGTCATATCACCAGGTTAAATACTTTTTTGAGTACATTCAATCCACAAATGTCAGATATTAAACAATTGAAAAACAGAATAAATAAGTTTGAACCTGTATTTGAAGATTTTCAAGAAGTTCAGACAAAAATAGAACTATCAACAGATAATATAGATGGCGAGAGGGATAAGTTTGAAATTGCGTATTTCAATACACTTTCATTAGCTGAAAAGTACTTTGAGGAAGCACACGGTTTTCATTCAAGTACCGCACCTCAAAACCACACACCTGTAAATCAGACCTCTGATTCACCGATTACTGATGATTATGTTAAATTACCACCTATAAACTTACCTACTTTTGATGGAGAATATGACAAATGGTTAATGTTTAGTGAGACTTTTGATGCAGTCGTAATACAAAATAAAAAGTTAACAAACAGTAGAAAATTTCAGTATTTACGATCATGCTTGCAGAGTGAGGCACTGAATGTAATACGTTCATTAGAAATTTCAAATGATAATTTTGAGGTTGCATGGGAATTATTACGAAAAAGGTACCATGACACAAAATCTATGGTGTACGTTCATATTAAGGCAATTTTTGAGATACAAGAGCTTACCAAAGAATCATCTGGAACATTAAGAAATTTGGTTGATGACGTGCAAAAACATACTAGAGCACTAAAGATTCTAAAACAACCCGTTGAACATTGGGACGTGTTGGTTATATACATACTCTCAAACAAATTAGATTACTATACAAAACGAGAATGGGAAGCTATTGTATCAAAAAAACCCGATGAGGAAATGCCAACTTTAGAAGAATTTTTAGAATTCTTAAATCAGAGATGTAGAGTGTTGGAGACAATCAGCAGAGGCAGACCGGAAAAAAGTAAATCAATAGACAAATTCACTCACAAACAAAACACATCAAAGTTTACATTTGTAACAACAAAGGTAACTGAATGTGATTTATGCAGTCAGCATCATAAAATATATTCATGTAAAAGATTTCTGGACATGTCAGTTCCTGAGAGACTAAATTACATCAGGCAGTCAAATCGGTGTTATAACTGCTTATCAACGGGTCATCAGTTAAATAACTGTGAAGGAGGAAATTGTAAAACATGCAACAAAAAACATGCAACATTAATACATGTAGACAATTATTCACGTAATAAACAATCAGACACACAACAGTCACTCAAAACTTCTAGCAATCAAAAAATCACACATGATCAGGGAAACCAACAAAGCAGCATTCATCAAATTATTCAACAGCCAATTCAATCAGTCAAAACCCCAAACAAAAATTCCATACATTCAAACATGCAAACGCCAAATAACAAAGAAGAAGCCAATCAAAACAATCACTCAGTGGTATATCATTCAAGTTTGTCAAGTCAGGTTCTACTATCTACAGCAATAGTCATGATTCCTGATAATAAAGGTCAGAATCATCATTTCAAGGTTTTGTTAGACTCCGCATCACAGTCAAATTTCATCACCAAACAAACTTGCGAAGAAGTAGGTTTAAAACCAAGAAAGGTTTCACATACAGTTACAGGATTTGGAAATTCATCAACTTACATCACAGAAGAAGTCGAAACAACAATTCATTCAACGGTAAATCAATATAAAGTAACAGTTAAATTTCTGATAGTGCCAGAAATCACTAACAACTTACCACTAGTCAGCATTCCAAGATCAAAGCTCACAATACCACAGAACATGAAACTCGCAGATCCACAATTTTACAAGTCATCCAAAATAGACATTTTAATTGGTGCAGAAATCTTTTATGACATTATGTGTGTGGGACAAGACAAAGAATCGAAAAATGCACCTACCTTCAAAAAAACCAATTTTGGCTGGGTCATAGCTGGAAGGGTTGGAATGGAAAACAATCAAATTCATACAACATGTAATCTAACTCAACTAGAAAGAAAAATTGAACAATTTTGGACAATAGAAGATATTGGACACCAGAGACATTACTCGAAAGAAGAAGAAGAGTGTGAACGCCACTTTGCGGAAAATGTCACAAAAAACGATCAAGGTCAATTCATAGTCAGACTTCCTTTCAATGACAACAAAGAAAAAATAGAAGATTCAAAGACAATAACGATGAAGAGATTTTTACAACAAGAACAGAAAATACAAAGAAACAAGAATTTGGAAAAAGAATACACAGCATTCATGAAAGAATATCATTCATTGGGACACATGAAATTAATCACAGACATTCCTATACATCACTATTATCTCCCACATCATTCTGTCATAAAGCAAGACAGTCTCACTACAAAAACAAGAGTAGTTTTTGATGGCTCAGCTCCCAGTACGAGTGGTATATCCCTTAATCAAGCACTATTAAAAGGCCCACAGATTCAAGCGGAGTTAGTTGACATTCTCACAAGATTCAGACTGCACAATATTGTCTTCACGGCTGATATAACCAAAATGTATCGCCAGGTACTGGTCAATGAGGATGACGCTAACTATCAACTAATATTCTGGCGGGAAAACCCTCTTGAGAAAATCAATACATTTAAATTGCTAACAGTTACTTACGGTACAACTACTGCGCCATTTCTAGCGGTCAGATGCTTAAAGCAATTGGCAATCGAACATCAAACAAGTCATCCGGAAGCTTCTAAGGTTCTGGATGAAGATTTCTACGTAGACGATCTACTAACAGGATTTAACAACAATGAAACTGCAGAAAGGATATTACGAGACTTAAATTTAATACTACAAGGAGGACATTTCGAGCTAAGAAAATGGAGAAGCAATAAGCCAGAACTTTTAAATAAAATCACCGCTTCTAATTCAAATGAAGTTATGATGATAGTTAATCCTGACACCACAGTTAAAACACTTGGATTATATTGGAACTCCAAATCAGATAATTTCCAATATCAAATTGAAAAACAAGACACAAGAAAAATTACCAAGAGAAGTATTTTATCTACCATAGCAAAGTTATATGACCCATTGGGCTTACTTGGACCCATCATTACAGTAGCTAAACTTGTCATGCAAGAAATTTGGCAACTCAAGACTGATTGGGATGAAACTGTACCTGAGAAAATTCATACCAAATGGAAGAACTTTTTACAAGATTTAGAGACAATAAACACATTGAACATTCAAAGAAGAATTACCAATTATGACACTTATACAAAGATCCAACTTCATGGGTTTTGTGATGCTTCGCAATCAGCTTATGGAGCTTGTGTCTACATAAGAACCACAAGCATCGACGGTTCTCATTCTGTTCATTTACTAAGCTCAAAATCAAGAGTAGCACCACTGAAGACTATCAGCTTACCAAGGTTAGAGTTGTGTGGGGCACTTTTGTTAGCTCAATTAGTGGAAAAAATCAAACAAACCATGAAATTACACTTTGATGACATACATCTGTGGACAGATTCTACAATTACTCTTGCCTGGATATCAATGTCACCAAATCAATGCAAGACTTTTATTTCCAACAGAATCACGGAAATTCAAAATTTGGTTTCTGATTGCATCTGGAAGCATGTACCCGGCACAGAAAACCCAGCGGATTTAATATCCCGAGGCAAGTTCCCAAGTGAAATTATCAATAACAAAATTTGGTGGAACGGACCTTTATGGCTCCATGAACATGAGAATTCATGGCCAATTTCAAACCCTGACATAGCCAAACTCACCAGTGATGATCTTGAACAAAGAAAAGAACAAACATTCATTCATGCTACAATCGCATATTCTTCATTATTTACAAGATTTTCAAATTGGACTCAACTTCAACGAATATCAGCTTGGTGCTTAAGATTTAAGGAAAACACCTTAAATAAAAATCACAAATGTTTAGCACATCTATCAGTCAAGGAATTAACACTTGCCTCTAAGCGTTTAATTAAATTAGCCCAACAGGAAGAATATTCTGAAGAAATTAAACATATTCAAAACAATGGACATGTAAAACCTCACAGCAAAATATACCAATTAAATCCATTTCTTGATAATGAGTCAATCCTCAGAGTTGGAGGAAGAATCCAACATGCCAAAATACCCGATTCTCAGAAACATCCATATTTATTGCCTCCACATCATCCAATAACATCACTCATAATCAAACATGAACATGTGCTTCTCTTACATGCAGGCGTTCAATCAGTTTTACATAGTTTGCGATTAAAATATTGGATAACTTCAGGCAAAACCACGGTAAAAAAGATATTAAGATCATGCATATCTTGCTTTAAAGCCTTTCCCAAGACCATAAACCAACAAATGGGAAATTTGCCTGAAAAAAGAGTTCAAGAAGCACGACCATTCGAAATAGTTGGAGTTGACTTCGGTGGTCCAATGTTAATACGAGAAAGTCATCGACGTGGAAAAGTGCATACATCTAAATGTTACATTGCAGTATTCGTATGCTTTGTAACAAAAGCCATTCATATAGAACTCGTTTCAAGTCTAACTACTGAAGCATTTATAGCTACATTAAAAAGATTTATATCTAGAAGAGGTACCTGTAAACATATTTATAGTGATAATGCTACAAATTTTCAAGGAACAAAAAATGAACTAGACAAAATTTATCAATTACTGGCAACTAAACCTAAAAATGACCTTATACTTACCGAACTTGTGAATAGACAAATTTCTTGGCATTTCATACCACCCAGAAGTCCTCACTTCGGAGGTATATGGGAGTCCTCAATCAAATCAATTAAGAAACATATTAAAAAGGTTATTGGAGAAACATTACTTACCTTTGAAGAGTACAGTACTTTACTTACCCAAATTGAATTTTGTCTTAATTCAAGACCCCTTACCCCATTATCAGAAGATTCCTCAGACCTCACTCCTTTGACTCCCAATCATTTTTTGATAGGAGACTCATCAATATTCTTAGAAGAACCCGACCTAACTCACACACCGACTAATAGGCTTTCTAGATGGCAACATTTAAGTAAAATGACACAACATATCTGGCAAAGATGGAAGCGTGAGTACTTGTCTACTTTGCAACAGAGAAGAAAATGGAATCAACCAACACCGAACCTCAAGGTAGGAGATATGGTACTGGTCCTTGATGATCAACATCCTTCATCCAGGTGGCCTTTAGGAAGAGTGTTAGAAGTGCATCCGGGAAATGATCAACTTGTGCGGGTTGTGACTGTACAATTAACTTCCGGAAAGGTTAAACGGTCAGTGAATAAAGTGGCAAAATTACCCATAGATGACTAAAGTTGTTGAAAGCCTTCAGCCTTTCAAGGAGGCCGGAATGAACAGTTTTGTTCATAAATTTTTATAATGTCTTATTTTTTTTATATATATACATCATGTTATGTTTTATATTTCTCATTTCATATTTTCTATGAAGTTTGTTTTTATTTAGACACTTCCATGGCTAGTAAAATGGACAGTTGTTTCAGTGGTTTTTTAAGATCGATAAGAGGGATGTGTCTAGTATTCTAAAATGTAAGACGTGTTTTGTAATAGTTTTATGTTAAAGTAAATATGTTATTTTAATATATGATAAAGTTCATATTGAGTTTGATCCTTCCAATTAATGCCAAGCAGCACATTCAGGGCAACAGCCCAACCACAAATTATGATAGCTCAAGTGAGACTGAAGAGGAAGTAGACTGTCTATATTGCACAGAAACATTTGGAAAAGGTAAGGGTGGAGAAGGCTGGGTAATGTGCCAGGGATGTAGAAAATGGGCGCATGACGCTTGTGCCGCGGTTGATGAAGATGAAGAGAACTTTATTTGTGACTTCTGTAAAAATTAAGATTATTGCACTCATGGTCCTCCTTTCCCCAACATGCGGGGTATGAAGGACCAATGAAATGTTTAATAATAAATGTATTTTTTGAATATACGTTCTGTTTCTTTTCTGTTTAAATAAACCTGTTGATACAGTAAAACATCGGTTTTATTACCTACGACCACACATCACTAAAACCCTTTGTATTAAAAAGTTATTAACAAAAATTTGCTAAGTGGTCCTCTATGCCCCGGTTTCCCCTATATATAAAAAAAAGGAGACCTACACATTGTTGGTAGTTGTATTAAATTTTTTCATATTGTAGCGACCAGTGACACAGTACGTGTGTGCGATAACAATTTGTGGCATGTACTTGTTATCGCTAACATGTAAACACCGCACACGGTACTTTTCGTGTTATCAACTTACAAGATGTAAATCATTCTCCGGCGACAAGTAACAAGTTCAATTCTGGAATAATCGAGGACTTTCTAATTATTACTCATCATTCGAGAATCGTCAGGATTTCCTTTTCGAATTGTCTAGAAAGTTCTAAAGGTGTATATTTTAACAAAACCATTACTTGGGTTAGATATCATTAATAGTTTGTTATAAAAAAGTTAATTATCATGAAATACTAAAACGAAAATGAGCTCGGGCGCCACTTTGTCAAACAAAGAAAGGAATGAATGAAACGACAAATTTATTGAGCACCGGGTAGTGCATCGGTGGTTCCCTGTAGAATCCTGAGAGTCAAGAGAGCTCGAAGCTCTCTTAAAAAAAAAAAAAAAAAAACTTGAAGAGTATATTATCAAAAAAGGTACATTAAAAGAAAACTTACAAAGACAACACAAGCCCAACCAAAATATAACGCACCCTGCGCCAACGTAGGGACTTCAGCTGGTTTCCGGGTCTTGAAGGGGACCTTTCAAAAACGTATGAGACCAGGCAATAGATAAAAGGACTGTAAACCAACCTTATTAGTTTTATACCAGAGCCGCCTGCAGGTGTTGATCGGCTCGTATCAATTTGGTTTGGATATGATTATATAATATGTCTCTTAGCCTGGTTGACCTTTCCTCTAGGAATCTTCACCCCGACCCGTAATCCCAGCTTCAGAGTCCGTCTGGAGCCTAAACTAAGATGGATGGATGGGCTGACAAATAACAGGAACAAAGATGTACAAAAATATTACCTAAAAGTGAATAAATTAATTAAAATATTATAATTTTGTCGAAAATGAAGATGTCTAAAAAATAAAAGGTAGGAAAAGGAAGTATATAGGTGAGTCCACGTCGAGATCAAACAAACCAAGATTCATCTAAGTACTCACAAGATACCACAAGAACAAAAAAATTATTTGAAAAATGAAATTACTGAGAACAAAGGGGTGAAAAGCTAAATTAATAATTTAGAAAATAGCCACAAAGGCCCAAAAGATTAAGAAGAAAAAATAAGATTTACAACATGCCTCGTGGCAACAAAAAAAAAATTGACAAAATAGTTAAAATTAATTAAAAAAAAACAATTTAAAAGAGTGCTTCGAGAGGTTATGAAAAATTAAAGAAAAAATTAACGAAATACTTAATTTGAATAAATTTACGTAATATATTAATAAGGTGAGAAGTTCACACAAGTAGAAGCACAATACACGAACAGAAACACACACCCACACGTCACGTCAGTGTCGAGGATCAAAGAGAAAGACCTCGAGCACCGACCGGAAAATTTCATCGATCCCTCCATCGATCGCCTAGTCCTGCGCGAAGGTTGTTAGCCTTGATGATAAGACGGAAGGTCGATCAACATTAAGAAATAATCAACAAAACTGAACCAAGACAAACACAAACTGAATCGAAATAAATAAAACTTCAGTAACGGGTTTTTTTCATAGAAAAAAACGTTACAAACCCCTATTACCAGGAAAAAGAGGACTGACAGCCAGCCTACCAGTAATCAAAAACGAAAAACATAATAAAGGTACGAGAGCTAAGAAAGGGAACCAAAAATCTAATACGAATCTAATCCAAAAAAAATCGAAGAACTTAAATTCAAACAGACAATTACTAACTATAAAAAATGGAGGCTAATTGCCTAACTAAACGAAAATTATTGGTCAATTCGACCAGACAATGCTACTGCATTGAAAAACTAAAACTAAAACTTCATTTAAAATGCATAGCACTTATAATCAAGCGCCCAAGGCAAACGAAAATAAATTAAAAAGAACGGCATGCAATATTCTGCACTTACTATGTAAGCGCCTATAGCAGACGTAAAGGATAATCGTAGCCAACGCACGAAATAATTTTTGCACTCGGCAAATTGGGTACCATACCTTGGCAAACAAACTCAAGAGATTAATCACCTCTAAATCACACTACGAAAATCACATAGGCAAATCTCATGTGCAAACAGCACTCTTAAAACTTCGCTCTCTCACCAAAAAAATCGCAATATACACCGCATCTAAAATGCAAAACTCAGAAACACCAGAAATAGGCCTACAGCCCAACACTGCATCTAAAATACAAAATTCTGAAACATTAGAAATAGGCCCACAGCCCAACACTGCATCTAAAATGCAAAATTCACACTAAGAATAGGCCTAATGCCCTAAACTGCATCTAAAATGCAAAACTCATAAACGCCAAAGATAGGCCCAAAGCCCAAAACTGCATCTAAAATGCAAAACGCAAAGCCACCAACAAAAGGCCTAAAGCCCAAAACTGCATCTAAACTGCAAAACGGAAACGCACCAACAAAAGGCCTAAAGCCTAAAACTGCATCTAAAATGCAAAACTCATAAACGCCAAGAATAGGGCTAAAGCCCAAAACACTATATCAGGACTCAAACCTGAAAACGCAGATACATTCCGCATCCGGAAACCATAGCACTCACTATTGAGCAAAAAAAACCTAACTGCAGTCAAACACTGCAACGCATCATATGCAAAACCAAAATGCACAGAAAAATGCATCAAAAATGCACAACTGCATCAAAACTGCATGAGAAATCACCCTGCATAGGGAAAATGCATCTAAACTGCACCAATAGTGTGCAACAACAAATCAACTGCACCAAAACAAATGCCAAAATCTAAACTGCACTAAAACAAGTGCAAAAAACCTAAACTGCACCAAAATAAGTGCATGAATATAAACTGCACCTAATCAAAAGCACAACCGATTACTCAATAATCGAAAACTGCAGCTATCTGCAAACTAAAAGGCAATATCGCCTCATATCGAACAAAAGTCGCACTCAAAGATCATCTAGCACAAATAATAGGCATCAACTGAAAAAAAAATCGAAACCAGTAAACTAAACTCAAAAGGCATGTGCAACGAGCACCAACAAAAAACGAAAAAATCACTTGAGAGTGAAAATAAAATTCAAAAACATAAATCAACATTCCTAGCTGTAAAAAATGCATTCTAAGCTAGAATGAAACATAACGGAAGAACTATCCCGACTAAAGTCGAAAACGTAAACGAAAACTTTCCTACTCGGGAATAAAACGAAACTTAATCCAAAATGGAAATCATAGTATTCTTTAAAAAACGAAAAAATTAAAAATTAATTGGCTAAAAGCCATACGTAAAATAGGAGTGGCTTTCATGAGCCAAAAGAGGACATTTGTAGAGCTACATAGAGAACAGTAAAAAGAAAACAACAACAAAAGGGAATGGCCAAAAATAAATACAGAAAAATTTTTCTTTTATTCCAGTATGCAGTCAGGTACTACATGACTGAAAAGGGACGGTAAGACCCCACGGGAACATAAGCAAGAAAGAAAGAAAGACCTGAAAAACTGATATCCATTTCCTACGAAATGCCAAATAACAGAAAAAAAAGTGTACAGTTGGGGTTCCAGCCCGAAGTAAAATGACCTGAAAGTATTAGGATTGAGGAGGCGAAAAACGAAAGTGAAACGTAGTAAATTCCAGAGGTGAACTTGGGAAATGAAGCCAGGAATTGTTATAGGCAAATCATGAATCGAAAAATATGATAATGAATACGAAAGGAAGTAAGATACGCATACACAAGGGAAACTCTCTTCGAAGGGGAGACAGAACCTCATTCACTCTGGTTGTGAGCCCGATTACCCCTAAGGCACGCATACGCTACGAACCCAAAACATTTGGCCGATTCATGCCCCTAAAAAAACTCGCGATGGGGTTGTCCCATGCACTCACAGATGCACTACCAAAGGAAAGCACGAGAAAAGGCAAAAATGACTGGAATCATGTTGGAGACAAAGGGTTGGAATTTACTCACATGCATGAAGCAAACAAGAGTCTAAAAAGGGAACAGAGGGACTCCTGACCAACATCATACATGTAGTGAGAGCTGATAGCACCCCTCACTCAAGGTGTGAGAATCGAAGAAGAAAGGGATAGAACAACAGTCCTTGGCACTGACATAACTAAGGTATGAAAACAAACACGAAGAAAGAGATTTATTGGATCGTGAGCTACAGCGACGTCTGGATCAGCAGATTTAACCGAACAAGTCTCGATATCTGAACGAAAATGAATGTACCTAAAATTGTCCAGAAAATTTGAAAATCCTAAGTTTCCTAAACCAACATTATTCCCTAATACAGGAACATCATTCCTGGAACCTGAAGCAGAAAATAAACGTGGAGTAGACACGACCTTAACCAATAAAGAAGAATTAACAGGAAGTATAAGTGATGACGTATCATTTAGTCGACTATTTAATATACTAATAGACAAAAAAAAGCTAGTGAGCATTTGAATTACAAACTTTAGTTAACATGATCTTTTTGCAATGCAACTCTGCACGAGAAATACTCAAATTAAGAAACAACTTGCCAATACTAGTTGGCTTCAATTTACATAAAACAGACAATCTCTTAGCTCTCTTTTCCAAGCAATTGTACTCAATTTCAAAGACAAATAAATTTAACAAAAGTTAACTCAATTAAAGTATGATTTCGTATGGTATCTGTAATCACTTACATACTGCAGGAATTCGTCAAACTCACGATAAACATCCAAGTTTTCCAAGTCGCTCACTGTAATTTCGTCTAATACGTCATCATAAGGAAGGATAAGTCAATCACCACAGGATTAATAGAGAATACATCCTTAATGCAAAACAAGTACCTAAAATTTTACACAAGTTTGAAACTGTACAAACAAATTTGAAAGGTATTAAACAAGTAAACAGACAATGTTTTTCAAACTTTAACAAAACAGATCTCGGAGATAAATTACAGAGGGTTAAATGCAGTAAATGCAAAAATAATGTACAAAATATAAATTTAATCACAAAAAAAGATTTTGTTTACCAGTTACAATAAATACAAGAAAAAAGTTGCAATCAGGATTCTTCAGGTCCCTGCTCGTGCCGCGCCAATTTAACACAACTTTTACTTGGGTTAGATATCATTAATAGTTTGTTATAAAAAAGTTAATTATCATGAAATACTAAAACGAAAATGAGCTCGGGCGCCACTTTGTCAAACAAAGAAAGGAATGAATGAAACGACAAATTTATTGAGCACCGGGTAGTGCATCGGTGGTTCCCTGTAGAATCCTGAGAGTCAAGAGAGCTCGAAGCTCTCTTAAAAAAACAAAAAAAAAAACTTGAAGAGTATATTATCAAAAAAGGTACATTAAAAGAAAACTTACAAAGACAACACAAGCCCAACCAAAATATAACGCACCCTGCGCCAACGTAGGGACTTCAGCTGGTTTCCGGGTCTTGAAGGGGACCTTTCAAAAACGTATGAGACCAGGCAATAGATAAAAGGACTGTAAACCAACCTTATTAGTTTTATACCAGAGCCGCCTGCAGGTGTTGATCGGCTCGTATCAATTTGGTTTGGATATGATTATATAATATGTCTCTTAGCCTGGTTGACCTTTCCTCTAGGAATCTTCACCCCGACCCGTAATCCCAGCTTCAGAGTCCGTCTGGAGCCTAAACTAAGATGGATGGATGGGCTGACAAATAACAGGAACAAAGATGTACAAAAATATTACCTAAAAGTGAATAAATTAATTAAAATATTATAATTTTGTCGAAAATGAAGATGTCTAAAAAATAAAAGGTAGGAAAAGGAAGTATATAGGTGAGTCCACGTCGAGATCAAACAAACCAAGATTCATCTAAGTACTCACAAGATACCACAAGAACAAAAAAATTATTTGAAAAATGAAATTACTGAGAACAAAGGGGTGAAAAGCTAAATTAATAATTTAGAAAATAGCCACAAAGGCCCAAAAGATTAAGAAGAAAAAATAAGATTTACAACATGCCTCGTGGCAACAAAAAAAAAATTGACAAAATAGTTAAAATTAATTAAAAAAAAACAATTTAAAAGAGTGCTTCGAGAGGTTATGAAAAATTAAAGAAAAAATTAACGAAATACTTAATTTGAATAAATTTACGTAATATATTAATAAGGTGAGAAGTTCACACAAGTAGAAGCACAATACACGAACAGAAACACACACCCACACGTCACGTCAGTGTCGAGGATCAAAGAGAAAGACCTCGAGCACCGACCGGAAAATTTCATCGATCCCTCCATCGATCGCCTAGTCCTGCGCGAAGGTTGTTAGCCTTGATGATAAGACGGAAGGTCGATCAACATTAAGAAATAATCAACAAAACTGAACCAAGACAAACACAAACTGAATCGAAATAAATAAAACTTCAGTAACGGGATTTTTCATAGAAAAAAACGTTACAAACCCCTATTACCAGGAAAAAAAAGGACTGACAGCCAGCCTACCAGTAATCAAAAACGAAAAACATAATAAAGGTACGAGAGCTAAGAAAGGGAACCAAAAATCTAATACGAATCTAATCCAAAAAAAATCGAAGAACTTAAATTCAAACAGACAATTACTAACTATAAAAAATGGAGGCTAATTGCCTAACTAAACGAAAATTATTGGTCAATTCGACCAGACAATGCTACTGCATTGAAAAACTAAAACTAAAACTTCATTTAAAATGCATAGCACTTATAATCAAGCGCCCAAGGCAAACGAAAATAAATTAAAAAGAACGGCATGCAATATTCTGCACTTACTATGTAAGCGCCTATAGCAGACGTAAAGGATAATCGTAGCCAACGCACGAAATAATTTTTGCACTCGGCAAATTGGGTACCATACCTTGGCAAACAAACTCAAGAGATTAATCACCTCTAAATCACACTACGAAAATCACATAGGCAAATCTCATGTGCAAACAGCACTCTTAAAACTTCGCTCTCTCACCAAAAAAATCGCAATATACACCGCATCTAAAATGCAAAACTCAGAAACACCAGAAATAGGCCTACAGCCCAACACTGCATCTAAAATACAAAATTCTGAAACATTAGAAATAGGCCCACAGCCCAACACTGCATCTAAAATGCAAAATTCACACTAAGAATAGGCCTAATGCCCTAAACTGCATCTAAAATGCAAAACTCATAAACGCCAAAGATAGGCCCAAAGCCCAAAACTGCATCTAAAATGCAAAACGCAAAGCCACCAACAAAAGGCCTAAAGCCCAAAACTGCATCTAAACTGCAAAACGGAAACGCACCAACAAAAGGCCTAAAGCCTAAAACTGCATCTAAAATGCAAAACTCATAAACGCCAAGAATAGGGCTAAAGCCCAAAACACTATATCAGGACTCAAACCTGAAAACGCAGATACATTCCGCATCCGGAAACCATAGCACTCACTATTGAGCAAAAAAAAAACCCAACTGCAGTCAAACACTGCAACGCATCATATGCAAAACCAAAATGCACAGAAAAATGCATCAAAAATGCACAACTGCATCAAAACTGCATGAGAAATCACCCTGCATAGGGAAAATGCATCTAAACTGCACCAATAGTGTGCAACAACAAATCAACTGCACCAAAACAAATGCCAAAATCTAAACTGCACTAAAACAAGTGCAAAAAACCTAAACTGCACCAAAATAAGTGCATGAATATAAACTGCACCTAATCAAAAGCACAACCGATTACTCAATAATCGAAAACTGCAGCTATCTGCAAACTAAAAGGCAATATCGCCTCATATCGAACAAAAGTCGCACTCAAAGATCATCTAGCACAAATAATAGGCATCAACTGTAAAAAAATCGAAACCAGTAAACTAAACTCAAAAGGCATGTGCAACGAGCACCAACAAAAAACGAAAAAAAACACTTGAGAGTGAAAATAAAATTCAAAAACATAAATCAACATTCCTAGCTGTAAAAAATGCATTCTAAGCTAGAATGAAACATAACGGAAGAACTATCCCGACTAAAGTCGAAAACGTAAACGAAAACTTTCCTACTCGGGAATAAAACGAAACTTAATCCAAAATGGAAATTTGGTCTTTGTAAGTTTTCTTTTAATGTACCTTTTTTGATAATATACTCTTCAAGTTTTTTTTTGTTTTTTTAAGAGAGCTTCGAGCTCTCTTGACTCTCAGGATTCTACAGGGAACCACCGATGCACTACCCGGTGCTCAATAAATTTGTCGTTTCATTCATTCCTTTCTTTGTTTGACAAAGTGGCGCCCGAGCTCATTTTCGTTTTAGTATTTCATGATAATTAACTTTTTTATAACAAACTATTAATGATATCTAACCCAAGTAATAGTTTTGTTAAATTGGCGCCCGAGCAGGGATTGATCGGCTCGTATCAATTTGGTTTGGATATGATTATATAATATGTCTCTTAGCCTGGTTGACCTTTCCTCTAGGAATCTTCACCCCGACCCGTAATCCCAGCTTCAGAGTCCGTCTGGAGCCTAAACTAAGATGGATGGATGGGCTGACAAATAACAGGAACAAAGATGTACAAAAATATTACCTAAAAGTGAATAAATTAATTAAAATATTATAATTTTGTCGAAAATGAAGATGTCTAAAAAATAAAAGGTAGGAAAAGGAAGTATATAGGTGAGTCCACGTCGAGATCAAACAAACCAAGATTCATCTAAGTACTCACAAGATACCACAAGAACAAAAAAAATTATTTGAAAAATGAAATTACTGAGAACAAAGGGGTGAAAAGCTAAATTAATAATTTAGAAAATAGCCACAAAGGCCCAAAAGATTAAGAAGAAAAAATAAGATTTACAACATGCCTCGTGGCAACAAAAAAAAAATTGACAAAATAGTTAAAATTAATTAAAAAAAAACAATTTAAAAGAGTGCTTCGAGAGGTTATGAAAAATTAAAGAAAAAAAATTTAACGAAATACTTAATTTGAATAAATTTACGTAATATATTAATAAGGTGAGAAGTTCACACAAGTAGAAGCACAATACACGAACAGAAACACACACCCACACGTCACGTCAGTGTCGAGGATCAAAGAGAAAGACCTCGAGCACCGACCGGAAAATTTCATCGATCCCTCCATCGATCGCCTAGTCCTGCGCGAAGGTTGTTAGCCTTGATGATAAGACGGAAGGTCGATCAACATTAAGAAATAATCAACAAAACTGAACCAAGACAAACACAAACTGAATCGAAATAAATAAAACTTCAGTAACGGGATTTTTCATAGAAAAAAACGTTACAATATATAGTGATCATCTTTGGACCGAAAAACAGTTAGTTGGAAGAAAGCATCAGTGCGCGAATGGAAACCGATAATAGACAAAGTGATATAAATAAATTGTGATATAAATAAGTGAATTGTTGTGATATAAATGGTAGTTCTAAGTTAGTGTTTAAGTGTTATAAATAGTGTTAAATAAATAATTGTTTAAATAAATAGTTTGACTAGAAAATTCGTTACAATATTGTACATGTATGAATAATACACATAGTGCTAATATTTTTCCAAAATAATATTTTCTTTTAATTGTTTTTCATTTCATTAATTACATTTGTTTTAATTTAAATATGCAACGTGTTGATTTTACGAAACAAGGAACAGCAACCTGTATCCTTTTTTAAATCCAGATTGATATTCCGATAGTATGTTTCCTGATTATGCAGGGTTATACGGCACGGAATATTATGACCAAAATATGAAAATTTCAAAAAACAACTTTTGGGCTATAAAGGGGTCTATTATGGTTACCTTTTAAAATTATTTTCATATTATACAGGGTGTTCGAAACGCCCTAAAAGTATCAAAGTAATGTTTTTTTAAACGGAACCCCCTGTATATTATTGCATTTTTTGATTGTTCGATCAAAATAAGTGTTTTTTTTGATAAGGTTTATAACACCTAAACCTTAAGGTTTTTTAAATAATTTGAATTTTATCAAAATCTTACCTAAGTTTCATGTTTCAAATACTTAAGAACTATTTAAGTTTTGTAAGCGAAATTTACAATAAAGTGTAACAATGGATCATATTGTAACGTAATTTCCAATTTTACGTATTTTCTCTCCCAACACTTTTTATTAAATCAACTATAACACAACTATACGATAACTATTTCAATAACAACAACAACTCTATAACTATTTCGCTTGTCAATCGCTTTTCTTCTCTTCGAACTTATCTCTGTCGCTCTCTTCTATCGAATACTACTAAACTGTCCAACGCTGTTCCTTATATAATATTATGGACGTTTCTAGGCAACTCTCGAAACGTCCAGCAACTCTCGGACTTTCTGGAACGCGTCATAGTTTACTTCCACACAATTTTCACAGTCGGCGCTTGTCAATGTCAGAATGACACATCTGTCACACTGCCCCCCCTCTAGCGCTGATCGTCCCGATCAGTTTCTTCCACTGTGTATGGAGCCAACCGGTCGAGGTGTACAACTTTCATCTTCGATTTGGGGCCTCGTTGTATCCTGTAGACGACATAGTTTATCCGGGTAATCACTTTGTACGGGCCCTCCCAATTCCGTTGTAATTTAGGGCACCTTCCTTTCTTGCGAACTGGGTTATAGAGCCATACACGATCGCCCACCCTGAATCCAGTGGAATTCGCTCGCTGATCGTAGCGGGTCTTCATCCGGTCACTTTCGAATTTAATTCTTGTTCTGACGGCTTTATGGATGGTGTTAAGCCGCTCGCGTAGTTTAGACACATAATCGTCCGTGGACAGCGAAGAATCTTCAGGTCGACCAAACATTAGATCAGCAGGTAGTCTCAGTTCTTTCCCGAATAGCACGCAGGAGGGTGTCTGTCCGGTGGTCTCGTGTATGGATGTCCTATAGGCCAGAAGGAATAAGGGAATGTGGCGATCCCAGTCGGTCTGATGATCGTTCACGAACATCCTCAGGTTGTTTTCTATAGTCGCATTAAATCGCTCTACCATGCCATCAGACCGAGGATGCATCGGAGTCGTTCTAGTTTTCCTTATTCCCATCAATTCACACACTCGTTGGAATATTTCTGATTCAAAATTTCGGCCCTGGTCAGTATGAATTTCCATAGGAACTCCATATCGGCTGATCCAGTTGTTTATTATTGCCTCCGCCACGGTGGTTGCATCCTGGTTGGAGATTGCATAGGCTTCCGGCCACTTGCTGAAGTAATCCATCACAACGAGGATGTAGCGGTTGCCATCTTCAGTTCGGGGAAAGGGACCAGCGATATCCATGGCTATTCTTTCGAATGGCGCTCCGACGTTATACTGGTGCATTTTTCCTCGTGTTCTGGTTCTCGGACCTTTGTTGGAAGCACATACTTCGCATCTTCTACACCAGTCTTCCACATCCAATCTAGCATTCACCCAGTAATACCGTTCACGTAGTTTCTCTAAGGTCTTCTTCACACCAAAATGTCCACCTCCAGTCCCAGCATGCAGCTCTTTTATTACTTCTTTCGTCTTTTTCTTGGGCAATACAACTTGTAATCGCTTCTCGGTCCCGTCCGGACTTTCCCAGATTCTTTTAAGAACTCCATTCTCGAGCTTTAAGGAATCCCATTGGGCCCAATAACATTTCGTCGTAGTACTCAGGGGGCTTACATCCGCCCACGTTGGTCGAGATTCTCCTGCCTCCTTCCATTTCATGATGGGTCCAAAGTCATCATCGGTTCGCTGTTCCTCAATCAACACTGTATCTTCCCAATTCTCTTGTTTCTTCACGGTGGTATGTAGGCATGGAACTTGGTCTAACCCTTCTTTTCTTTCCACAGAAGAACAATGTTTGCAATTCCGTGGGCATGG
This sequence comes from Agrilus mali, assembly GCA_029378335.1. Taxonomy (NCBI): domain Eukaryota; kingdom Metazoa; phylum Arthropoda; class Insecta; order Coleoptera; family Buprestidae; genus Agrilus; species Agrilus mali. Next base: position 13,089,390 of record CM055656.1, read on the forward strand.
TCGTCTTGATAAGGCGTCGGCATTACCATGGTGTTTTCCTGGCCGATGTTCAATTTTGAAATTGTACTCTTGTAAACGCTGTAACCATCTGGCCACCTGTCCTTCAGGGTTTCGGAATTGCAGCAACCATTTAAGAGAAGAGTGGTCAGTTCTCAGCAGGAATTCTCGTCCATATAGATATTTGTGGAAATGTTCTATAGTTTTCACCGCGGCCAATAGTTCTCGGCGGGTCACACAATAGTTCTTCTCGGGCTTTGACAGTGTCTTGCTAAAATATGCGATTACTCTTTCTTTGCCTTCTTGAACTTGAGAAAGAACCCCTCCAATACCCACATTGCTCGCATCGGTGTCGACTATGAATGGTTTTCCAAATTCGGGGTAAGTCAAAATCGGGGTGTTAGATAACTTATTTTTAAGAACTTCAAAAGCTTCTGGACAGGTGTTCGTCCAATCAAAAGGCACTCCATTCTCGGTAAGTCTGTGCAAGGGGCGAGCCACATCCGCAAATCCCTTCACGAATCTTCTATAGTACGAACATAATCCTAAGAAACTCCTCAATTCATGCTGGTTCGTTGGTTGCGGCCATTTACGAACTGCCTCGGTCTTGTCAGGATCTGTACCAACGCCTTTACTTGATATGACATGGCCTAGATATTTCACTTCAGTTCTAAACAACGCACACTTTGCGGGATTTAATTTTAGTTTTGCTGCTGTGAATTTCTGAAGTACTCTGCTTAGATTGGCGAGATGGTCTTCAAACGTTCGCCCAAACACAATGACGTCATCCAAATAGACCAAGCAGATTTCCCAATTCAGTCCTTGTAAAATGGTCTCCATTAATCTTTCAAAAGTAGCTGGTGCGTTGCATAGGCCGAAGGGCATTACATTTAATTGCCAGAGACCGTTCTCAGTAGTAAACGCAGTCTTTTCCTTGTCTTCAGGATGTACTTCGACTTGCCAATATCCGCTCTTTAGGTCCAACGTCGAGAACCATTTAATTTCACTGGACAGACAATCTAACGTGTCGTCGATTCGTGGCAAAGGATAGCTATCTTTATGTGTTACTTCGTTTAATCGTCGATAATCAACACAGAATCTCGTTGATCCGTCCTTCTTACGTACCAAAACGATAGGGGACGTCCATGGACTTTTCGATGGTTCTATTATCCCTTTCTCGCGCATGTCCTTAATCAATGAATCGACTTCTTCTCGTTTGGCCCATGGTACTCGTCTGGGTGGCTGTTTGATTGGTCTTGCATATCCTGTGTTGATTCGGTGGTACGCTAAATTGGTTCTTCCATAATCGCTGTCATCAATCGCAAAGACGTTCTTGTTAGTTCGAATTAGGTGTTCTAGCTTTCGAGTTTCTTCTTCAGTAAGATGTTCAGTTGCCTTGTTGATTAATTCTTGTAATGCTTCTGGCAGCTTCTTGTTTTCTTCCCTCTGTTCTCTAATTTGGTCCAAATGATTGATGGTGGTAACTGGTTCTAATGTCCCTATTGGTGTTCCTTTCGTAAGTTTTTGTTCAAAGCCTTTCAGATTGGCAACTCTGACTGGAATCGTGGTCGAGCCGGTTTGTACCACAGTTCTTCCGACAAGGATGGCCTTATGCTTCAATTCTTCGTTGTCTTGCTCTATGACTCCAGTAATTTCATAAGGGACATTGTCCTCTATTGTAATTCGGGCAACAGCTTCGGAGTGTCCAGGTAAAACTTGGTCTTCAGCAACGACGACCCGTAGTGTTCGCTGATCAGTCCCATTTCTTTGTAGTGGCAGTTCTTGATCTCCTATTCGTAAACATTTTGTGCCCATGTCTAGCTGGATTCGGTGTCTCTCCATGAAGTCGAGTCCCAAAATGATGTCGTCGGTGATATCGGCCACCAGCACTTGTTAGTACAGGCTTGCGTCTCCAAGACCGATCACCACTTCGCATTCTCCATGAAACGATGTTGTTTCCCCTGTCGCAGTTGTTAAGACAGCATTTATGGTTAGCGGTCGAATTCTCCATTTACCGATTATTTGAGGGTTAACTATCGTCTTCCAGTCCTTCTTGCTCAATTTTTATTGTTCTCAAATCTTCGATCAATTTATCTTGACCTGCCTTAATTTCTTCCTTCATTTCATCCTTGCCAGCTTTAATTTCTTCCTTCATTTCATCCTTGCCAGCTTTAATTTCTTCTTTCATTTCATCCTTGCCTGCTTTAATTTCTTCTTTCATTTCTACCTTCATTTCATCCTGGCCTGCCTTCATTTCTTTAAGCATTTCCATCAAAATTTTCATTTGCTCTTCCATTTTTGCCGCTTGACTTCTTGTTACTGGCATAAATCCTTACTCCTGACACCAATTGTTACGTAATTTCCAATTTTACGTATTTTCTCTCCCAACACTTTTTATTAAATCAACTATAACACAACTATACGATAACTATTTCAATAACAACAACAACTCTATAACTATTTCGCTTGTCAATCGCTTTTCTTCTCTTCGAACTTATCTCTGTCGCTCTCTTCTATCGAATACTACTAAACTGTCCAACGCTGTTCCTTATATAATATTATGGACGTTTCTAGGCAACTCTCGAAACGTCCAGCAACTCTCGGACTTTCTGGAACGCGTCATAGTTTACTTCCACACAATTTTCACAGTCGGCGCTTGTCAATGTCAGAATGACACATCTGTCACAATATTTTATATCTCAATTAAAATAAACTGGTCATCTTATACAGGGTGTCCAAAAATTAATATTACTTAAGTATGAACTTTAAGGGGTTGTAACTTGATTAATTTAAATGGAACGCCATCTTTTTTAACATACCAGAAGATGCATTTTTTAATTAGCTATTGATTGGTATCAGGGTGTTCGTAAGCTAAGTCTTTGCGTTATTTCAGAAAACACTAAATCATTGTTTTATGCGCCAATTTGAGTTTTTGAAATAAAAGTTCCAATTCTGATGTTTGCTATCGTAATATCGTATGGATTATTCTTATTTGGCAATGTAAATATTGCTTCTCTTAATTCTTCTATATCTAATAATTTAAAGGCCACTAGTTTACCTTTGGTGTAAAATTCTCCGTTATTATTTATATCGAAGATGCTTGTACCATTGGGTATATTACTGAATATTTCTCTTATACATTCATATATTATTCATTAATTTCGTCTGGTATTTGATTCTGGTTTTTGATAATGTCTCCGTTTATCTCTATTTCATCAATATTATCTTGACTCTTCCCATTAATGACTGTTTTTAATGTTTTCCACATCATCTTTGCATCTTCTTTGCAATTATCTACAGTCATGTTATAGTATTATATATATTTCCTTACTTAGTATTGAAAGGGCTTTGCCTTCTTTGCCTCCTTAGTATAAAGAAATTTCTTGAAAAGCACCTACCTCTGTTCAATTCCCTTTAATGCTACTTCGTTCATCCATGGTTTGTTATTTTCCCTTGTGTCTATGTATTTTCTCGCATTTACATATCTGTAATCTTTAGAAAATTATCACGAAACATTTCAATTTTACTATTTATATTCAGTGATGTACAAGATACTTTAAATAAAGTATCTGGAATACAAAATGCAGAATACTTTTTAACTTTCTGGAATGGTATCTGAAATACTAGATAAAAATACGTATCTTTTGAATACTTTTTATAGATAAAATACTTTTGTAAAAAGACATTTTTTTTAATGAAATTTAATTTTTTTACATGTAAATCGCGTTGATCGCGCAAACGTGATACAACATAATATTATATTTTTAAGGTTTTAATTGAGACTTAAATAAAACCAATTCTTCAAACAGTTTATCACTCATTTTTCTTCGATGAGGTCTCATGATCATGCCCCCAAATGAGAAGAGTCGTTCCACAGGGGCAGTACTTGGCAAACAGGTGTTGTATTTGAAAAATATTTTTTTTATTGTTGAATAAGCATTCGAGCTCTTTATGTTAGTATCTTTATTATTTAAGTATTGCAATGTGTCTAAGTCAGCGGTGCTGCCAGCAGTCCTGTGTTTTCGGCACTTGCAACAGACGAATCAGAATCCTCTGAAAACATGTAATCAAATTCATCTTTTGACTTTTTTTTATGTCACTATACTGTAACAATATTGTTGATCCACACATAAGAAACGGGGTAACACAGACTATTTTTTTATGGTTTCGATCCCGCTGTTAGCCGTGCAGTGATTCTGCCAATGTCAAGTGTTAAACTATTACTGTGTTTCGTTCAATAACATATAAGTTGTACCGTCAAAATATTGTGTTGTTTTTTAGATTGTGTTATGAGAAAGTCAAGGCTCAAAAAAAGACTCAATCTTCTGATAGCTTTGACCGACCGACCAAACTTTTACGTGTCTCCCTCAAGGGCAGACTTTATGCGGAATAATTAAAAACAACACGAGTTAAGGGGCATAGTCGATAACATTTTTTAGAAAGAAAGAATTACCACGCCACCTATCAATTTGGCCCTAAAAGACTAAAGATGCAATAGCGTTTTAAGTTTTATCTACGACAATATGAATATTTAAAATTAATGTCACCTAAGATGCCACAATAGAATCAGTTATCTATTACTGAAAGTATTTTAGCAAACATAGTATCTACAAAATACTAAGATACCAAACAATAGGTATTTAAATACAAGATCCAACTTGAATTTTAAAAAAGTTTAATAGTTACAAGATGAAAATACATATTTTGTATCTTGTATCTGTATTTCAGATAATTGTATCTTAGCTAAGTTAAATCTCTGTTTATATTAACTAATCTACAATCATTTTCTGACTTATTGGCTAAGTTTTTGAACCGTTTGATATCCATTAATTTATCTCTGACAATTGTTTTCTTGCAATTTACAATTTCTGTTACTTTTAACGTAATGCTAATTATAAGTGGTTATTCAAATTTGGATTATCTAATACATCGACCACAATATTTGTACCATTTCCGTGCCATCGTTTTTACTTATTATTCCTTGTTTATTTTCTTGTAGTCTTTTGATCTCGTTTTGTCTTTTTAATTTTTTGTATAATTTTTATGACACTGCTATTGTCTGTTATAACCTCACCATTTTCGTTGCAATTGTTACAGTACCACTTCACTCCTTTACATCCTTTTATGACATTATATTGTTTAAGTGTTAAATTGGCACATTTAATTGATACAGTTCTTTATATTTTCTCTCACACCCAATAATCATGTCACCGTTAAATTCTTTTGTACATCTCTTACATTTATCATCGCCTTCGTTTTCTACCGTCTTATCATATATTTTGCTACACATATACATTCAAAACAGGGTTTCCATATTGTATAAATGTATAATGTTCTGTTCAACGATATTTACTAGTATTTTAATATGTTTAAGTTCGTTGAAAAATTGTAA
>CM055656.1:13695278-13887819 GCA_029378335.1 Agrilus mali
AACATCTTTTAAATTCGCTTGAAAAATTAAATAGTTTTAGTTTAACAGACTTCAAAGAGCACGATAGTAGAGGTCAGACGATGTTAACTACTAAGCACACCTCCGAAATAGCAGAAATTTCTAGATGAGGTCCGAAAACTGAAAAATTGCCAGAAATCTGGAGTATTAGACTGGCATCATTTTAAGAAGAGCAAGAAGCAACGGTATAGAAAACTAGCAATGGATCATCCCTTTAAATGGTTAAATGACAATTATAAATTTCAGACGGTAACTTTAACGTTGCTTGAACTTCAACAGGAAACTGATATTTAGCACGTTAACGGTTTTGATGTACCAACGGTAAGTGCCTGATGGGGCCATTTTTTTTTTTATTAACTTTTGTATTATTTTACTTTGTTAAATCATAAACATTAACGTGACGTGCATTAATTGCAATGGGAGATTCAACAGCAACACCGAAATGGCCGGCGAGACGTGGATGAAAACATTTCTGAAGCGACATTCTACCTTAACGTTGAGGAAACCTGAACCAACGTCTGGTGAACGGGCGATGGGCCTCAACAAAAATGCTCTAAATAGTTTCTTTCGACTGCCAACTGAGACAATCGATGTCCATAAGTTAACACGTGATAGAATATAGAATTGTGACAAAACCGGTGTGTCGGTTAACCCCAAAAGTCAGAGTAAAATATTGGCCAAAAGAGGAAAACGTCAGGTGGAGATAATAAACCCTTCAGAAAGAGGACAGAAATTTATGTTTCTGCGGCAGGTAACTAACTATATGCCACTCTCATTAATATTTCCTAGAATTCGCAAAAAAACTTTTGAACTTGGTATACTTCCCAAATCCTCTGTTTACAATAACGGATCGGAATTTTCTGGAACCACTACAGATAACAAAATGTTACTGTTATTTGATGGGCATTCAACTCATACTAAAAATATTGACCTAACAGACTGCGCACGAGAAAATGGAGTTATTCTGATTTGTTTTCCGCCACACTGTTCACACAAGTTCGGCGCGCTGTGATAAATAAATTCATATTATTTAAACTAATTGCCAACAGTGGAATTTTCTTCCGAAAAGTTAAACTTAAATAAATTGTAAAAAAAATATTGTTAAAATCGAAATTTTGAAAAATCGTTTGGGCATCAATTTTTTATGGTAACTACTTATGAAAAAAATACATGGACCTAATTTTTATAATCAAGTGGAAAATAGGGTGTTCACTTGACGTGATCTTACTCAGAAGCGAGTGGGTTTAATGTTTATTCAGTAATGTCCCAAGTTTATCTCCGAATTAAAACAATCTTACCATAGTCAGACACCCACGTGAATTTATTATTTTAAAATAAGCGAAGAAACAAAAAGTGGGCAACTTCGAATCCCAATATGTTTAAAAATTGATTTCTTTAAACTCCGGATATGTTCACCTTCCTTTTGACTTTTTTCCGTAGAAATAAGAGGGTGTTCCTCAGCGTTTTTTGAGGTCGTCGTGCGCTTGACTGTTACCGTTCATATTATTTGATCGTTTCTGCATCGTTGGTTTGTTTTAGAGAAGTTTTTTTTTAAAATCTGTTTTTGTTCATTTTTAGGCCAAAGGTAGAACAGACATACCTTCAGAGGGCTCTCCGTCTTTATTAGAAGGATAATTTGAACACGTCATGATTCAAGAATATCAAATGTAAGATTTTAAGAGTTGCAACTTTTTACAGTATATTTGGTCTCAAATTTTATTAGCACAATACACACGGAACTTAGTTCTCTTATATCATAAATAATTTTTTAATTTTGTACTAAATTTATATTAACTTCTTTGCATATTTGTAATAAATATTAATGAAACTAGTTAACTTTACTTATTTGTATTTATTTGTACAACAGTCAATACTTACCTAATGATTATGAAAACCTTAATTGATTTGCCATCTATTTCCATTACTTAAAGAGTTCAATTAAATTTAGGATTAGAATATCACACCAATAAACCGATTTGGCACAAACTGTATTACACTTAAAAACCATACGGGGAATTTCCATTTCACCAATCACATCTACCGCGTGCAAAACTTTAACTAAACTCATCAAACAGATATACATGTGTCATTACGTGCAGGCAAATCAGCTTATTTACATTAGCAATTTTTTCAAGGTACATTATTGTATTCGTCTTGTTAGCGCCATCAACTATATTAGTTTGCATGATACAATGTTAATTTTAGAAACGAAGTTTCCAGTTCAAAATATTGTACACATACTTGCATTAAATCTATCATTAACGTTATGAAGATAAGATTAGTCTAATTTGATAATTTAAGCCCTATAATACCCTATCCCTCATGCAAAGATAATAAATTAATATTGTTCAACAAGGTTAAACTATTGGTGCATTGCATTACATTACGTTATATTACACTGGGAAATGTGTTTCCCTAAAACAGCAGGTCAAAATATTGAATAGTAGAGGCTGATAATTGTTGAAACTTCATATTAATTACAATAAAACAAAATAAAGTACATACTTTTTTTAAGTTTCAACTCCAGCTTTGCAGAACATCTACTAAAAAATAATCATAAATTTAACCCAGACTTTGATATATTACACGTCATAAACAAAAGTAAAAAAAATTGTTAGAATTTTTAAAGATAAACAAACAATAAAAATAATACTTCAATAAATGACCAGTTAGAGATAAATAACTCACTACTGTCAAATTTAAAATTACCCTCTCTTTAAACTTTACTGCATACCACCTAGTATATAAATATTTAGATATTATTAAGGTTCTGTACATTTTTTCATTCGAAGCCACTGTGGCGAAACTATATTCGTGGAACTTAGTAAATAAAATTTGAAACTCAAAAGTGTGCACTCTATTTTACTTTATTGTAATTAAAAATATTGAAAAAACTGAATGTCTTGAATGTTTCGGAAACTCTACAGTTTATCAAAAATATTTTGGACGTAAATTTATTTACCAGGTACCGATTATTGATGGAAATAAATATGAAAGGATATAAGATTCCGAAATAATTTAAGTTAGTAGACATTAAATTTTCGCTTGTCTCTTGGTGAAACAATTAAATTGTTAAGAAGATAGAAAAACACTTGGAACTTGTTTCAGATATATTTAATAGATTTGCAACAAGATCCTGAAGTAGCGATTCGATCATTCAAAAGGAGGGGAACGGAGGGTAATATCAATCAGAGGTTAATATCGATCACGTTAGTTTTGTAAATACTAGGACAGATTTAACATTTGTTTCAGGTGGGGCCATCTCTTATGCAGTAGTCAACATACTGCATACAAAGGTCAAATCAGTCCGAGCAAATTCCTGAGAAGTACGTGACGGAAAGTGTTTTGTTAAGTTTCTTTTATTATTTCTGTGAATAATATCTTAAGGTATGTAAAAAGCTCTTCTGAGAGGTTGATCAAATCTTTGGGTACCACAAGTTTAATAGTAATGCCGAGCATAATTTGTGCATCATTTACTGAAATTTGTAAATAAGGTAATGTGTTGCAAAAACAATTCGTAGCACGTTTGTGCGGCGGGTAATATCGATCAGTGTGATCGATATTAACCGCTTGTGTTTGATATTAGCCTCATACACAAATTAGCAGAAACGTTTTATTTTCCTTTACAGATGCCTAAAAGCAAATACGTAAGAAAGACAAATCGCTCTTCATGGTCTGATTCTGACATGAAGAGAGCAATACAAGCTGTTGAGAGTAAGATGCATTCCATCAGAAATGCGGCAAAACTGAATGGAGTTCCATTTGCAACATTGTATGACAGATTGAATAATCGTTACCCTGACAAGAAGCTTAAGTTAGGGAGAAAACCCTGTATTTACCGAACAACAAGAAACAGAATTAGCAACTTATGTTCTAAAGCTAACAAATATGTTTTATGGGTTGACTCCAAATGCCATAAAACAAATCGCATTCGAAAACGCTTTCAAAAATAATATTAGACATAATTTTAATCAAGGAAAGAAGATGTGCGGCAAGGATTGGCTTCGTGGGTTCCTAACAAGGAATCCACAAATATCTTTGAGGCGTCCAGAACCGACAAGCCTAAATAGAGTACTAGCATTTAATCGAGTAGATGTCAATTTATTTTATGATAATTTAGAAAAAGTTTACGAAAAATGTAAATTTGGCCCTCATCGCATCTTTAATGTCGACGAGACAGGGATTAGTGGCGTTCACAAACCACCACGTATTTTGGCACAGAAAGGCTGAAAACAAGTTGGTGCTATCACTAGTGGCGAAAGAGGACAGAATACAACAATCGTGTGTTCTATGAGTGCATCAGGAACGTACGTACCTCCTATGTTCATATTTAAACGGGAACGTATGAAGGAAGGACTAGACAGAAACGGCCCAGTTGGAGCCATATACCGTTGCTCGAAGTCAGGGTGGATTACGGAAGACCTCATTTTGGAATGGCTACGACATTTTGCCCAATTCGTAAAATGTTCTATGGAAGATCCCGTATTGGTCATCATGGACAATCACGTGACTCATTCCACCTTAAAATCGTATACCTTTTGTCGAGAAAACGGAATCATTGCTGTCTCATTACCTCCCCACACTTCTCACAGGCTTCAACCGTTAGATGTCACTTTTTTTAGTTCGTTGAAGTCTGCATACAATAATGAATGCGATCTTTATATGAAGTCGCATCATTATGATAAAATTGCCGTAGGAAACATAGCAGAACTTTTTGCTAAGGCATACAATCGCGTCACAACCATCGAAAAAGGAGTAAAAGGATTCAAAATTACCGGCATTTATCCGTTAGATCGAAACTTATTTGACGAAGAAGAATTTGCGGATGTACCTTTAGAATCTAACTCTTCACCCGCAACAACATGCGATGTATCTGTGAGAGATGATAACCTAGATCCCATACCTGGAACTAGTCGAGAGCCGGATCCAGTCCCTGGAACAAGCAGTAGCCCTGGTTTTGCAGGCCCAAAATACGACCGACAAACACCGCCAATAGAGACACGCAGTAAAGAGATTCCGCGTGTTGGACCGAAGAAAATTCCTAAAAGTTCCAGAATATCATCTTCGTCTAGTGAAACGTCTTCAGCAGAAATAACCGAACTTTCTGATAATGATGCAACTGATGACGAAGATAGAACGGTCCAGATAAAGTATACTTTATTTGAAGAACTTCGTCCTCTACCCATACCTGTAACACGGGTGTCCACTAGAAGAAAAAAGCAGAAGTCTACAATATTAACATCTACTCCACTTAAGTCAGAATTGGAAGAGAAGGAAAAGAAGAAAGCGAATAAAGTATTGGCAGCTACCAGAACGTGTTTCAAGAAGGAATGTCGAAAAAGTCTACTATGAAAACTACAAAAACTTCCAAAAACAAACCACTTCAATTGGATGGGAATGAAGAAAATCAGATTTGCCCAGTTTGCGAGGAATTTGGATTAAATGAAGTCTGGTGGAGGTGTAGATCTTGTGGAACATGGTTGCATGCCGCGTGCACTGAAGAATCCAACCCTAAAGATCTCACTACATGTTTAAAATGCGAATAACATCGATATTAACTTTTTTGATCGATATTAACCTTTACCGTGATCGATATTATCAGACCATGGGTGGGTAATATCGATCACATAATAAAATTATTTTGAATGTTATTCCTAGGTTTCATGTTGTTATTTACCAAATATTTGTATTAAGATACGCTGTTGAGTGATGTATGTTTATGTTTATTTCATTAAAGTTTCAGTTCATATTAATCTCTGTGTTAAATTCAAGATTTGCTCTTAAGTGATCGATATTCGACTCCTTTCCCCGATTTAAGATTAAGAAAAACAGATCTTGACCGAATAGGAAATAGTTTAGCAATTCCAATCGAGTGTTAAAATTATCCGAAAGCCGGTTCCAGACTCTAAAACCGGATGAAAATTGGGAAAAAGTTGTATTACCACAGATACACCAATTAAACAGGAATTTGAAGAAGCAGCCAAAAAAAGAGAAAGCAAGAAGAGTAAAAAGAAAACCCCAAATGCGATAATTCCACATATAAAACAGAAACAAAAAAAATTGGAAATGTTACCAAGGTTTTATTTTCAAGTTAAGGAGAAAGCTCTGAAAATTCTGATGTGGATTCAAATGTTCTATCTAGTCATTCAAAAGATAATGACACCCACTGTCATTATTGAAACGACAAAAAAATGATTTTATCCTTGTAAATTTTTCGGAAAAACAGATAAAGCATTATATAGGAAAACTATTGACAGATGTTAAGGAAGATGAATGTGACGTCAGTTAACTACGCACAAGTAGTAAAATTGATAATGTCTTTTATTTCCCTTTAGAACCGGGTCTTGCTACTGTCGGAGTCGATGATATTGAGCTTATAATGGCATTACCTAAAACGGAAAAGAAAACAAAACTTTGACAAGAGTACGATTTCTGGGGCGCCACGATTTAAAGGTCGTTTTAGACGTAATCGAGGTCGTTGAGTACGGGAAAAATCACTTGGTTTTCTATATATGTATCCATAAATATATATATATTTTATATATCGATTACTACATAGAACAATCGCATATTCTATGCATAGGCTATATGAACTGGACCGTCGGCGTTTTGCAGAATCTTCGGAGCTCATTTTTGCTTGAACCGTTCGTTCTACGTGAAAAAGTGAAGAGGCCATTTTTATGGGAAATATCTTTCATTTTCATTATAACCTTAATTGGCCTCCGAGCCATAGGAAGCGCGATATCCGCGAAAAACCGTTTTTTGTGACCTTTGACCTGGAATAATTTGTTACGCGACGCCGATCTCGTTCTCTATTTTCAGTATTTTATTTAAAACACCAAAATAAAGCTATTACAAAAAAAATGAAAGATCTAATTATTTAGATCAAAAAGTCTAAAATTACTGGGCTATAAACTTAATACAAAATTTAAAGAAAACACTTAATCAATAAAATATCTGAACGATGAACTGCAAGGCGAAATGTCATCACTACAAGAAGATCTTCTGCAAGAAATCTTTGAGAGAAATCTAAAAGCAAAAAATATAGTCATTTTTAATCTAAAAGAGAGCGACAACGAAACAGACAACAAATTTATTAAAGATCTGTTCCATGAGACTCCAATATTACCTAACCTAGTCAACTCATTCAGAATTGGTAAGAAATCTAAAGATACTCCAAGACCTTTGAAAATTGTCCTAAAGAGTGAAGATGGTGTAGTGTGGGTATTAAAAATAAAAATAAACTGAACTAAAAGAGAAGCAGAAAAGTGAACCAGACAAATGGATTATTAAATACAAAAATTGGTTACCTACCCAGTGTTACCGAAAAGAACATCACACCTAAAAAGAAACTGATATCAACGGGTAATACCTTACTAAGAAATGCAAGCCAACCTAATAGGTATAACATGCTACTATCAAAATGCAAATAGTTTAAAAAACAAGTTAATTAATTTTCGTAACTCCTTACTACTTTATGATAATGAATTGGACTTAGTTTGCATCACTGAAACATGGTTCGACAACCAAGTAGATGTTAGTGAATCCCAATTTTTAAACTATAATACTGTCAGATCTGACACAGATCATATTACTACTGGTAAAAAAAAGGAGGTGGTCTACTACTCTTAATAAAAAAAGGTATTAACTACAGGATTATAAAAATGTCCAATACAGAGATTGAATATTTAGCCATAAAACTCTTCATCCAAGATGTAACTCTACTTGTTATTCTAGTATACATCCCACCAGTAACATCTTTTAAAAATGATGAATATCAACCAGCTGTTACAAAATTCCTCAATGATTATAATGATATAACTATACAAAACTCAGATGCCAAATTGGTTACCATTGGTGATTTCAACCTTCCTGGATTCACTTGGACAAACAATACAGATGGACTATCGGTTCAGCGACATCATCAAAACCATAACATTAGAGAAGTTGTCTATCAACTCTTCCATACTTTCAGCGCTCAGAACTTAATGCAAGTATTTTTAACAAGATCAAAATTTAAATAACTTTCTTCTTCTTTTATTCACAAATATTACTAATTATAAATGCACCATAACTAAAGAGACTCTCTCAAAAGTGGAATCAATACACCAACCAATGCTTTTCAGCCTTGATATTGATAATCATATTTTCCTACCAAATTTAATAAATTCATTTAACTATAAAGAGCTAACTATGATTGTATTAACCAAGAGCTGGATTGCACAGATTGGAGTTTCTTAATTGATCAGGCTAAACACATTGATGAGGTGTTGGAACAATTTTAGAATATATTATACTCTATAAGTGAAAAACATGTACCATTAAAACAAAATAACGTTCCATGGTTTACAAATGAAATAAAAAAAAGAAGTTAAGAAAAAGAAAGATTTACACACATTATATTAGAAGCATCAAACCCTAAACTGCTATGAAGATTTTAAAAACAAAAAAAAGCATTGTGAGTCTCTGATCTCTCATGCATATAATAATTATGTCTCTAATAATGAAAGTGATATTGTACAAAACCCAAAACATTTTTGGAAATTTATAAAAAATAGTTGTTGTAAGCAGGAAATTGAATGTGTTCACTGGGAAAACCTCTCATCAAATAATGGTACAGAATCTGTAAATATTTTATCAAAATAGTTCCAATCGACTTTCAACGTGAGCAATCAGTCTAATTGTTCGCCTAATATAAAATCTGATTCAACACTGACATCGTTGAAAATTGATCGACATGAAATCTATGCACAAATAAATCAGTCAAATGATAAATTAGCTCCTTGTCCTGATTGTTTACCGATCTCTTTAATAAAAAATTGCGCAAAGCACTTGATTGTACCACTTGAACATATTATTAATAGATCGGCGGGTGAGGGGTTCTTTCCATCCATTTGGAAAGAATCTACACCACCCCGATCTTCAAATCTGGTGACCGTTCTCTTGCTTCCAACTACAGACCTATTGTAAAAGTATCACTTTTTTCTAAAATATTTGACGCATTAATCAATTTAAAACTGGGTGAGTACATGCTTCCTTTTATTGATAAGAGACAGTATGGCTTTGTAAAAGCGAGGTCTACTGTCTCATGTCTTGCTGAGTATACACAGTTCACTGTAGAAGCGCTATCAAATGAAAACCAAGTTGACTCAGTATATACAGATCTAAGCAAGGCTTTCGATTCTGTCGACATTCACCTGCTGATAAAAAACAATATGTATGGAATTTTTGATTCAGTTCTTCTTTTTCTACAATCATTTCTAACAGGCAGGACGTCTAGGGTGAGTATGTCTGGTTATAACTCAATTGCTTACAATATGCATTCAGGAGTACCACAAGTTCTCATAGTGGATCATTACTATTCAATAATATTTCTAAATGACTTATTCTCCCTTGACGTTTAATCAGAACTGAAGGAATTTGTTGATGATCTAAAAATATTCAGTCATTAAATCATTTCTTGACTATGAAATACTACAAAAAGATATAAATATGGTGAATGATTGGTTTAATAACAATAACCTTACTCTGAATGTTGAGAAATGTCAGATAATTACGTTCTACAAAAAACAAAATTTTCTTTAACTTCAACTACCTATATGATAAATAAGAAAAAACTTGTAAGACCTGAAATTGTTAAACATCTAGGTGTATTGTTTGATTCAAAATTAACTTTTGATGCAGATATAACAAAAATCTGTACTGATGCCAATAGAAAACTGTCTGCTAAGTTGAAAACGTTTACTAAGTGGCCAGTGAATCTTGTAACGTTTTTCTTCTATGAAAAATCCCGTTACTAAAGTTTTATTTAATTCGATTCAGTTTGTCTTTGTCTTGGTTCAGTTTTGTTGATTATTTCTTAATGTTGATCGACCTTCCGTCTTAGGGAGCGTTCAAGTATTACGTAACGCAATTTGAGGGGGCGGGGGGGTCTCGTAAAACGTTACGATGCGTTACACGGGCGGGAGGGGGTCCTTCTTACAACACGTTACGTAACATTATTTCTTTTTTTATATAAAAAAATAGGGAAATAAAACTCCCAAATTGGCAACCCTTTTCGTTTACGTTTTATACGGGGAATCTCTCGATTGTATTAGTCTGGTCGCCATTTTTAATTTGTTCTCGCATGTTGGTAAACCTTTTCGTTTATATTTCACGGGGAATCCCTAGATTGTATTGTACGTCATTTAATGTTGTTTTTGTTGTCAGTATTCGTTAGTGTTTATGCAGAAGCAAATTGCTGTAGTCGCTGTTATTAAAGTGAGTTCATAGTGTTCATACTGTAATGTCCTCAAAAGAAGGAGATTTGTATCATCAGCTGTTCTTGGCCTATAAAGGCTCTCATGCTGACTTGCCAGCGCGAGTATGTCAAAAAAATGCCAATGAAATTTGGAAAACGGCTAAAGAAAAACTAAAAAACAAAGAAAAGTTTATAGAACATATAAATGATGTTATACGAGAGTTGAAGGTGAAGGCCACGAAGAAGAAAGCAACAATGCTTAGTTATTTTACACAAGTAAGTTTACTACTAAAATGTAATAATGACATAAGTATTATATTTAGTCCAAACCTTGATTTTTCATAAAAGAACTGGTCATAAGTATTTTATATTTCTAGCTACCTATGCAAACATCAAGCACGCCAGCAACACTATGGCCCAATGCTCCCTCGACTTCGCGTGCTCCTCAACAAAAACAGGTGCATCTGCTTATATGTGTTGTATATTATGTTCTTTTTTATCGCATGTGTCAATAATACCTATTCTTAATTAATTTTCTCTTGGTCTATAGGATTCGAATGTTGTAGCTTCATCCACGTGTTCATCTCTCATGGAATCGATTGTCGCAGTCGCTGGACATGAAAGCACTGCCGTCAAACGAAAGATGAGCGATATCCACGAGGAGCAAAGTCAGAATACTGATGGGGAAACTGTGGAGACATCGTCTACGGAACCAGACAAGACTTTGGTTGATTCGGTCATCACTAAAAATGTTCCAAGCAAACCGGCTCAAGAAACTCTTATGAAGAAAATTGGTCTACTGCAACAAAAAATAAATGTTCTCACTGAAGCAAGGGACACTGGTATAGCCAAAGATGATGTTCATGACGAAATAAAAAAGCTACGCAAAGAGTTGAAAGAAGAAGAGAAATGTTTGAAGAAAAAAAGAGACTCTGCTAAGCGTGCAAAAAAATTTCGAGCCAAAGAAAAACTGGAGAAAACTGAACGTCAGAGAAACAATCCTGCTGCAGCACAACCTCGAACTGGCCCTGGACAGCCCTCTTTAGTTGACTCGCAACCTGCTCTCCTAGAGACCATAATTAATATTGCCATTCATGGCAGCGCTGCTGATGAACGCCGCCGAACAGAGATGATTAGGAGTTGTCTCACTCTGTCCGACCTGCATGAAAGGCTGTTGTTAATGGGATTCCAAATTTCTCGAAGCGGCACATATCTTCATTTACTCCCACGCGTTTCTAACACACAAGAGGGAAGAAGACACGTACGTACTGTACCCGTAAAGTTAGCAAGACCACAGACCGAGATGCACAAAAAACACGAGGACGGGGAATTTTGCACTGCTACAATCAGGTCATTGGAATCTCTCGCTTCGCTTCTGGGACCGCAGCAAGTATTCGTTCTCTCACAAGACGATAAGGCACGTGTACCGATAGGTTTACCGGCAGTAAAAAGTCAGAGCCCTCTTTTAATGCATATGGAATACAGAATACTTTTACCTGATCATGACTGGGTCGTGGCAGAGCGGCACAAACTTATTCCTTCTGTATACGCCGGCGTCAACGTAGAACCTAACAATTTCGGTAGGGAAGAAGCTGTTGGGTACAGCGGGCCGACACACATATCCATAAGGAGCGGGAAACACTCATCCTCCACAGCGAACACCCACGCTTATGATTTCGAATCACTTTTATCAATACCTTCATTCAAATCCTTAATGATGACAGAATCGAACACCGTGAAGCCAGTAATCATCATCTTTGTAGATGGTGGGCCGGACGAAAACCCGCGTTATCGCAAAGTCAAGAACTTTGCGATTGAACACTTTAAAAAATACAACCTGGACGCCCTGTTTATAGCGACTAATGCTCCTGGGCGGAGCGCATATAACCGAGTTGAGCGTCGCATGGCTCCCCTCAGCAAACGACTGGCAGGCGTCATTTTGCCTCATGAACATTTTGGTTCTCATCTCGACGACAAAGGAATGACTACGGATGATGATTTGGAAAAACGCAATTTTCAGCACGCTGGGGAAACACTTGCAGAAGTGTGGAGAGAAATGAAAATTGATAATTATGACGTTTCGGCGGAGTATAGACAGCCCGAAGATAGCATGCAGGATCCAGCAGAACCAAATCTGGCGTGGTATAGCGTTCACGTCCGTGAATCGCAATATTTCTTACAGGTTATAAAATGCGCAGATGAATCCTGCTGTTCACCACCGAGAAGTGCATTGAAATCTGTGTTTACGGATACTTTCATGCCGCCACCTTGCCCAATACTTCAAACCCCAAGCAAGCTCGTAGTACCCAGTTTGTTAGACAAAGGAAAATCCAAGTTTTCGCCACTTCTTGTAAGGTTGTCCGTTAATCTGTCACCTCCTCTAGAAGGGTTTAAGCAGATGCCTTACGATTTCTTTTGTCCATCTGTACAATCCGACCTAAAGAAAAAAGTATGTCCAACCTGTGGGATCTATTTCACATCTCACAGGAGTGTTCAAATGCACTGTCGTTACGTGCATGGCAAGACTGTCCAAGACCATTGTGAAACTAGAGTACGGCCACAGCGCCTTGCTGCCAGAAGGGCAAATGAGCTTCTCTGCATTGTGCGTCGTTATGAAACATCGTCTGAGGATGCTGACTGGCTCGACGAAGACGAAGTTGATGCAAGTGGCTTAACAATTCCAGAACCGTCTTCGTCTGCACTCCAGGTGCCAGTGATGAAAGAATCTGAGTGGCTAGCAAACCCGTGGACAGAGGAGCAGTAATTTCAATCGAATTGTTTTTATAGACCTACTTAGATACTTGGTTAATAGTTGATTATTTTTTAATTTTGTTAAGAATACGATTTTATTTCGAGTAAAATGTTTAATTTCAGTTGGGTTTCTGTTTATAATTGCATTGCCAAAGGTTAAAATAAATATGTTATTTTATTTGAAGAATTTATTAGTAAAAAAGCTAAAATACTTAGGAGAATGAAGGAGAAAAACAATTGTGTTTTGTAAAGCCAAAAATTTATAAAAAAATAAACAAAATACGCAGGTGTTGCGAATTAAAAATCTCTTGTTTTATTATAAGGCAATTAAAACTATACGAAGGATAAAAACTATAACAACTTTTTGCGACTTCAGGGTAAAAATGATGACTTGAGTGTTACGTAACCTTTAGAGAGGGGGGTGGGGGGGTACAGAAAAACGTTACGGAGCGTTACAGTGGGGGGAGGGGGGGGTCAAAAATCTTCAAAAATTGCGTTACGTAATACTTGAACGCTCCCTTATCATCAAGGCTAACAACCTTCGCGCAGGACTAGGCGATCGATGGAGGGATCGATGAAATTTTCCGGTCGGTGCTCAAGGTCTTCTTCCTCGATCCTTGACACTGGCATGACGGGTGTGTGTGTCTGTTTTTCTGTTCGTGTTCTGTGCTTGGTTTTGCGTTTTTCTTTTGAACCAGGTACCCTTTTAATATTTTCAGTAAAGTTTTTTTTTACAAATTAATTCTTATAAATTTATTTTTAATGTGTGAAGCCTTTAATTAATTTCAATTGTTAATTCTTAATTCACTTTAACTTTTTTAGTCAATTAATTGTTTTTTGCCACGAGGCATTTATTATATCTCTTTTATCTAGTTAATCCTTTGAGCCTTTGAGGCAATTTTTGTAATTTATTTATTAATTTAGCTCCTCACATTTTTATTCCAAGTAATTTTTGATTTTAAATATTTTTTTTTGTTCTTGTGGTATCTGGGGAGTAAATTATTATGTGTTGTATGTTTCTTTGACTAGACAGAGACTCTCCTGCACCCTTCCTTTTCTTCCCTTGTTTTTTTTTTTTTTTAGGTATCTTCAATGCCGAGATTTTTTTTTTAACTTTTATATAATATTCTTTGTTTTAGGATAGTTTCCATTTTTTTTGTGCATAATATTTGTCAGCCCACCCATAGCGTAGGCTTCAAACGGACACTGAGGCTGGGAGTACGGGTCGGGGTGAAGACATCACCATATTTTGTGTGATTAATGGGTTATTTATGAAGTTAATATAAAAAAAGGTTTCTTTTTGTCCTTGCCGTCGAAAGTACCTCTTAACTTAAGGTGGAATTTCCTATGAGCGTCAGACGCATGCGTCTGACGGATGCGTCAGACGCATAAACACTGGTAAACAAGCAAATAAATACGTTTGTTTTCCTAAACGCGTGTTTTGACGCATGCGTATCCGTCTAACGGAAGCGGCTGCGTTCCTACCGGTCAAGAAGCAGTATAGACGCATACGTTTACGTCTGGTGTTTATTATGAGTGCACGTTTTCAGTTTTCCCCCGAACAAGATGAAAAGCTGGTTGAGCTTGTGGCTAAGCATCCGGCATTGTACGATGCTAGCCATATGGAATATAAAGACCAAATAATGAAGGAAAATATTTGGAAAGAAATATCTAATGAAGTAGGAAGAAGTGGTAAGTATTTAAAAACGGTATATTAAACATATAATATAACAACATATAAAGCTAGTTATATGACTCTGTTCTCGCAACCTTCTTTTCCTGCCATGTGACAGAACCTTGTGGACTGTTAAAATAATTTTTAAATTGATCGCGTATTTCAAAGCCTTCATAATTTGCATATCCCCCGAGTCGTGTCAATGGTTTCATATTGTCTGTTGGCATTTGTATTTCACTATCATAGTGATAAGACTGAGGGTTGTTTTCGAGGTATTCATCACGCAACATATTATGCAAGCAGCATGCTGCAGTAACTATTAAATCCGTAGTCTTCGGCAGTACAGCTACAGGAGAATAAAATATCCTAAATACTTGTGATAACAAGGCAAAAGCATTTTCAGATACTCTTCGTGCTCGGCATATTCTGTAATTAAAAACAGCTTTGGAATTGTCCGTTATAGCTTGATTTTTTGTAAATGGCTTCATCATATGTTTGTCAAGTCTAAATGCTTCGTCGCCTATGAGAACATGCGGCAATACTATATCTGAATGGGGCAGCTTTTTCTCTGAAGGAAAATTAAATGTTTCGGAACGTATACGACGTCCCATATTTGATTTTTCGAAAATACTACTGTCACCTTCCTTTCCATAGGAGCCGACATCGATAGCAATAAATTTATAATTAGCATCAACCGTAGCTAATAACACAAGCGAAAAATAATTTTTATAATTATAGTACAGCGACCCACTTTTATTTGGAGAACTTATTCGTATATGTTTCCCATCAATAGCTCCACAGCAGTTTGGGAAATTCCATTTATTATAAAAGTCATGTGATATTTTTTCGAAGTCAGTAATCGTTGGTTCGGGCAAGAATATTGGTACTAGTTTTTCACAAAGTATCTTAAGAACATCTCTGATGATAATGCTAATGTATCCAGCAGAAATTCGGAAAGCATATGACAAGGACCTGAATGTTTCTCCTGTAGCAATAAACCTGAAATAGAATAGTACTGTTACTAATTAGTATCTAAAATTTAAGAAACAATATTTTGGATATAAAATTCAGTTTGAAATATGTTATTATATTTCTTTCTAGTTGCGGATTGTAAAAAACGTTGGAGGAATATCCGTGATACATATATGAAACAGAGAAAACCTGGATCTACTGGTTCGGCCGCCAAGGGAAAATCTAAGTGGTCGTTAGTTGGTCATCTAGAATTTTTAAATAAAGTTGCTTACGAGCGAAAGTATTTTCAAAGTTACCTACTATACTTACTCTCTTTGGTATACTTATTTTTCTATTTTAGTACACAAAGCAACATAACTACAGACGAGTTGACCGAAAATTTTGAAAAATAAAACAGAAGAACAAGAAGAGAACACCTTATCTGAAACCGTAATTCCAACTTTTAATAATTCTGTTAATACAGTTGTAAACCTAATTTCTGAAAATGGCCAAAAGAGAACAGTGTCATCTACTCCAACATCTGTAAAAAAACGTAAAGACAATAGCGGAAAAATAATTGAAATTTTGCAAAAGAGATCTACTGAAAGAGAAAATATGTTGAAAAATATTTGTGGGAAAAATATCGAGGAAGATGCTGTATTAACTTTTTTTAAAAGCTTGGCAATGACTGTTAAAACTTTTCCGCCAGAACTAATTGTTCAGGCAAAGTCTAGAATTCACAATATTATAACCGAGTTAGAATTGCAATCCATCCAACAGTCACAAAGGCAATTTTCGCAACAACACCTCACAACTAATTTACACGATTCGCGACCAGGAACATCGTATTCAGAAACTCCCAGTGACGTGGGAAGCTACTACACAAATTTTTCTCCTGGTGATATATCTCTCTGCAGTGATAATGATTTAACTCAATTATAATAATTTTGTTAATTCCCTTGTTATAATTATGTTAATAAAATAAGAAACTTACCTTAAAGTGACGTATAGTTTTTGTTCCGCTGATATTGGTGTTTTAACTCTTCTTGAGGAAAGCTTTTTAATTTTGGTTCCTATACAGCTTAGGACAAAATTGAACTGCCTTCTATTCAATCGAAAAAAATTCCTGAACGTTTCTTCGTTATTGATTATATGATTTTCTATTAGCGCGTGCGAGTATCCTTCGACATTTCTTCTTTTGTATAAGTCCTTTTCCATTTTTCTCCTTTTCGTAACCAAATGTAAAAGTATGCAATCATCATCATCTTCTTCTTCCAGAAGTGCTTTTAGCAATAAATTGTTCATTTTGATACTTCAAACGCCTAAAACTGAATTCAAACGTAGGCGTCTCCCGCTTATAGGAAAACATAGCAGACAAGCGTCTGACTGTGCGTCCGAACATGTCAGTCAGACGCGCGCGTTCTGACGCTCATAGGAAATTCCACCTTTAGAATGACCCTCATATAAAAATCAGAGTGGCTAAAAACTTAAAATTGTCTCAACTAGCCCCTACTACTACGAGAATTAATAGACCCAATACGGTCGCCTTTCTACTTGAAGGTAGCTGTTTCTTATTTCAGCAAATTCGAAATTTTGATAAATAACTACAGATAAATAAATATTTTAAGTATGTAAAAATGTATAGTGTATTTTATTCATCGTCTTTTTATAACATCGCATCTCAAACGGCTTTTTTTTCTATAAAGCAAGATTTTAAGATTTTTGTTACTGTGACTAGACAGGTAATCATTTTGTACGACATAATAGAACAATTAGAAAATTGAAAAGTCTGCTTTCGCGTAACATTAATTCTTATACAGATGTTCTGAGCATTATTTTCTTTGCTTTTCATTTCCATTCCCTTAAAAAAGGATTAAAAATAAAATCTAAAAGGAATACTTTTTATTTCGAGTATGTAAGTGTAATTCCATATTCAAGGTTGTGTTTAGATCTGCTCCATATAGAAAATAATTTTCTTACTATTGATTAAAAAACTACTTCATTCTAAAATAAATTAATAATACGATACATTTAATATTTGCGAGACTAGAAAATCGACCATCAGAATTCACAATAAAACAAAACGTCGTAAACTCCAGGATTTATTCAAATTGCTAAAATAATGACGCAGTTGGAATCCATTATCTTTAACAATTTCTTTCTTTTATCAATAAAACGTGGTGAAATGGAAAATATTTCATTTTAAGGTCGAACGGGTTTATTGTGTTTGTATTGTTTTAAGGAAAACGAGTAAAAAGTGAAATAAATTGCCTGTAAAGACTAGAAATGTCTTTCAATTTGAAACTGTTTCGTGAGTAATTTACGTACAAATGGAGAAACGGCCGATTTGAAATGGATATGTTACCTACTGGCGATTCTAAAAATGTAAATGGAAACAAATTCCATTAGCATACATTCAAATTTCTGTCACTTATTTCTGATTGATGGGGGAGATAAAAAGGTGACTCTTACAAGCACCTTACTTCGTAATTTGAAAATTCAAGCGTAGGCTGAAAACTTTCTTGTCAACATCTTTCAGTTTAACTGACAAGTGGAAAAGGGATAACGATCTCAAGTTTTTATAACGAGATGCGAAGCTCTGTTGAATCACACGGAGGTAAGTAATACGCATAAAGGAAATCCTCTCACTTTTTTGGGAAAAGATAGCTGACATTATTTCCATTTCGCATATGTCATTTTTCCACATATCTCATTTTCTGGTACTGCAATCATCTGATTTAATATACATTTCATTTATATAACGTATCCTCTAAACATTTTTTCTTACTCAGAATTTTTTGTCAACACAAACAACTGCATAGCTTTTCCTTTATGTTGAGTATCCGACTAATTTACTTTTGGTATTAGAAGTACATCTACAATTTCTAACAAAAAGAATCTAAAAATGAAAGCACTCACAATTATTGAACGTGAAAAAATGTCAAGATGCTCTGAAAAAATTAATATTTGGAGACGAATTAACAATTTAAGTAAATTTTTTTAACGTACCGGATTATGTCTGGTTGCTGATGTTTGTTTTGAATTAATCTATTTAACTCATAGTCATTAAAGTTTAATTAAAAAACAAGATTTATATGTGTTTTTAATTATATTTTTGATTATATGTACTAGTTTTTTAACTATTTTTTAATTTCGACTCTTTTAGAAGACACTCTTGAAAGAGCAAATAACTCAGTATTTTTAATGATTTAGTGATACAGAAATAGTCAGAACAATTGTACAACTTAGACCAACTAGTGTCAACAAAAATTACAATTAAAATTAAAAACAAATAACTCAAAAGTCGATACTGAACCAATGTAATATATCTGACGTGCAAAACCCTATAGCACATACTCATGGACTGCAAAACATGCAACAACGCAAGAGTAAGACTCATTGGCGATTTAAACTGATATTAATATACGTACATATATTTAATATGTTCATTTTATCGCTATTAAATTATTTACCCAACAACTACAGCTAAATTGTAAATATTAGACATCTATAATTTCAAATGCAAAATTTGATAGCAAAACTTACCAGTTGTTTTTCATTGAAATGGGTAGTCGCAACACGGATTAATTGTTTAAAAACTTTCAAAGTCCTTAAGTAACTGGCGACCTGAAAATAAAAGGACTAATTAATAAGATTTATATGACCAGTCGTATAAATTTCATCAGGAATTGATAAAATTCGGTGGTTTATGTAATTTGAAATTGTTTTTAATACAATGAAATATTGAGTATGTAGAAATGGGGCGGAGCCGAAGTTGCCACTAAATTATACCTGACCAAAAAAGGTACAACTGATCTTGCCACTGACCAAAAAGGGTCTTTGAAAAGGTACAACCGATCAACACCTAATAGGTAGAAATTATTCTAATGAGAAAGGAAAATACTATTATTTTATAGCATTTATTTAACATAAGGCATTATTAATACATTCTTATACATATATCAGTCAACAATTTTTAACGTAAATATGATACACATTTTTATAGTCGATGTTCGATATTGTTTTGTTTTTATATTATTCACACAATTCCATGATAGTTTTCACTTTACTTCTTACGGAGGTCTCCTTAATTTTGAAAGGTGTTTTTAAACTTTGAATCTTGACATAAGTGTCAATTTGAAGTTTTTTTTGACTTCTCGACAAATGTATATATTGATGTATGAGCTGTGTAAAAAGATTCGTTAAATTTTGGGTAAAATGATTCACACGCGTTTGTCGTTTTCATAACAGGAGGACCACACCCAGCCCACAAATATGGTGGAAAGCTTTGAATTTTTCTAAACCATGCTTGATGAAGATGAAATCGGCAACCATTAATTTTTGATTTAGTGCCTTGTGTATGGCTTTTTCAAAGTCTACAAAAACTTCACTTGGATAGAAGTTTAAATTAAAATCCTTTAAAATTTTTAACAGATTAAATAATTTTTCGTATGTTTGTGATTGTTTATTTCTCAATAAACAATATATGTAAGGCACATAGTGACCATTTTCATATCCATGTAATCCATAAAAATTTTAGTGCACTAGTTGAAGGTGCCATCCATATACACTTGAGGCGTTTTACACATTTGGCGTATATTTGTTTCACATGAAAACCACAATTTCTTCTCCAGAATTATTTATAAATGAAAGGTCTTCATCTCTACACGTTTAAGGTTTGTAGTTTTCAAGAACCTTAATCACTTCACTTATATTTTTGGTAAAGATGCCGGTGATACTTTTTGTCTGCAGTAGTAAATATTTTTTCTTACGCGCTCTTTGTCTTTTGTTGTAAATGTGATTGGTAAATCCTTTTCTAACTGACGTCGTATAAACTTTTGCAGGGTTATCTGTTATGTCTTCCATAGCTTTTATTTTGCAGTTCGTGGATATAATTTGCCTGTTCACTTTTTGTACATCAGCTTGATGATTGTGATCATTTTCTGTCCTGCTAATCACATGATCGGGTGCAAGCACAGTAAACATTTTTGCAGGACACTTCTCTCTTCGTTTTACACACCGCCAAAATATTTCACTACTTTTTTAAACTTAAAATTATTGATAACTAAAAGTTCATTTCCGAAAATACTTTTAATAATTTTGAAATCCATTTTGAAAATAGCAAAAATGAAAGATAGGTAACTGAAAACAAATTATATATATAATAATAATTATAATTACCTTATCAGGTAGGTGAGCGGTGGTGAGCACCCTTTTCTCTGGTGGCAAGATTTTAAAACCCTAATTTTGCGGCAGGTAGATTTTTAATATTAGTTAGTGATGGGCACTATCGAATAAAAACTATCGAACTATTCGATAGTTTTTACTATCGATAGTAACTATCGAATAGTTTTTCTTAATGAATGAAAATTACTATCGATAGTAGTAACTTCTATACATCGAATGTAGCTACTGAATAACTAGTAACTAGTAGTTACTTTTTTTATTCGAATACTTTTCAACTATCGAACTGAACGTTGGAATGGGTAAATGATACGTTTGCGCATTGGCTACTACTTCGATACTTCCTCGTAGCAGAGCCGAATCATATAAACAATTCTATAAATATTAGACGTTTTCAATACATATGTACCTACATACTTTAAAAAGATAATTTTCTATGGCGCCAATTTATACTAGTTAAATATGAGAAAAAATAAAATGCAAATAAATAATTAATAATTTTTTAAATTAATGTAGTTAGGATTTGACTCATAAATACTTACTATATGTTTGTACTGCGCCCTTATAATTACCCAAAAAAAATTAAATAAGTGTTCAATAACAATACAAAAAAGATCGCTTACCTAAGTAAATAAATTTTTTATTAAAGTAATAAGATTTAGAAACCATGTTTTAAGTCGAGGTTATTTATTATTTTCAGCATAGGCTGATTGTTTTTTTATCTATACTAGCATAAGAATCGTATATTGGTCTGTAAGTATAATATGTTCGTATATTTGTAGGTTAGTATAGATCGAGCTAACCGTTTGCTGCCTGACTATCGTGTAACTGAAAAAATACGCTAACGAATAAAAACTATCGAATGAATTATTCGATAGTTATTCAACTATCGATAGTGACTATCGATAGTAAAAACTATCGATAGCGCCCATCACTAATATTAGTGGCAACCTCGGTGTCGTCCCATTTCGTACCGTCGCATTTCGTACCGCGAAAATATTCTACCTGCTTTATTCCCATTTCGTACCGTCGCCCATAAAATAATTATTAATATTCCCATTTCGTACCGCGAAAATATTCTACCTGTTTTTTTTTTTATTTTGGACCGTCGCCCTGTAGAGTATTCACGGTAATTAAGTAAATTGTTTTTGTAAGACTGTACACTCCAGGAGATTTAATAAAGTCGTCTTAATTAAATTATGCTATAGCTTATCTCGAAATACGTATTTATTACAAAATAGAGATTATTAGATATATTATAACAAATTAGGTACCAATTAGTGGCAAAACCAAGATTTGCTAATTTTCCAAATTAGGGTGTATTTGAAAGGGTGGATAGTGGGAGATTTGAAATAAAAATTCTGTAAGTTAGTTTCATTTTGTAACCGGCAGCAACTAAGTATGGAAAACGTGATTGAAATAGTGCAAAGTTCGAGGGGTGGTGAAATAGCTGTTTATTCGGGGTATCAACACTATTTAAAGCGCAAAAACAAAAACGGATCGAAAAATTGGTCCTGTGTAAATCGAAACAAGTGTGGTGGTAGTTTGACAACAGTTAATAACAATATTATTAGCAAAAATAAAGAACATACGTGCACACCCGATGAACCTCGAACGGAAGTTTTAAAGTGCTTAGAAAAATGCAAGAAAAGAGCTAGGGAAGAATTGAATCCAATACCAAAGATTTTTAACGAAGAATTCTCTGAACTGAAGGATGCTGGTTTAGATTTCGTCACGGAAGTACCCTTATTTTCGAACAAGAGGAGTGCCTTATATAGAAATCGCCAGCGAGCACGAGGCTTCACAAGTTTTTCAAGCAGAAAGGAAATAGTACTTCCACCAGATTTAAAAGAAGATTTTTTATTGGTTGATGATGGGGATGAAGATCGTATATTAGCATTCTGCAGTAAGTTCGGCGTTCAATGTTTACAAGAGTCGAGCTACTTTTTTGCGGATGGAACTTTCAAAAGCTGCAATAAACTTTTTAGTCAATTGTATACTATACATGCAGACTTAGGTAGCTCGCTTGATACAACAAACATAATACCAGTTGTTTATGCTTTAATGCCCGATAAAAAACGAGCTACGTACGAGAGACTATTTTCGTGTATCAAATCAAAGATACCCCAATGGCAGCCGCAACAATTCAAGACGGATTTTGAAATTGGTGCTATGCAAGCAATCAGAAAAGTATTCCTACCGCTGTAGTTACGGGATGTAACTTTCATTTTAATCAATCCCTTTGGAGGAAGGTTCAAGAAGAGGGTATGTAAATTAAATGATTTTTTATTACATTTTTATAATTTAAATATTTTGTTATCGGGTCAGGTCTTTCGGTTTCATACCGTGAAAATGCGGAAATTCGTAGGCATGTACGGTTATGTGCAGCATTATCCCACCTACCACCAACCGCGACCGAAGATGGATTCTTGTACATCATGCAATACTATCCAGAAAATGCAGCTTTGCAACGATTCAGCGATTATTTTGTTGATCAGTGGTTGGAGAATGAGACGATCGGAGAAAGCTGGATTTGTTTTGAAGAAAAACACCGAACGACAAACAGCCTAGAAGCATGGCACGGTAAATTAAACAGAGCAATTGGGAAGCATAATCCTAATTTACTAGAACTCGTCAAGGGGCTGAAAGACGATTCTGTTAACGCAGGATTTGTAAAAAAACGAACCGATCTATATCTATTGACGCCCTCAAAAAGAAGAAAGCTATACATAAATAAAGATATGTCAATACAACAAATTGTTGAAGATTTTTTATAAGAAAAAACAACAATCGGCACATGCCTAGAAAAACTACAATATATAATATGTTTTAACCGCTAATTTCCAAATATTACTTTATTTTGTAATAAATATAAATTTTTTTAAATTTACAAAGTTGTGTTTTATTTACATATTGCTTACTGTTAGTTAATTAAACATCCGATTATTATTATAATTATAACTGCACGACTATTCGCAGAACGCGGTACGAAATGGGAATGACCACAGGTATATATTTGGGACGCGGTACGAAATGGGAATATTAGGGGCAACGGTACGAAATGCGACGGTACGAAATGGGAATAAGCCGCAACCTCGGCCCCACCGGTAGAAATGTTAGGAGAGGATTACCGCAGATGAGTTCATAAACGAGCACGGATTAAGGCAGGGAAGTATGTTGAACCCTGTATGTTGTAACGTTTTTTTTCTACGAAAAATCCCGTTACTAAATTTAATTTAATTCGATTCAGTTTGTCTTTGTCTTGGTTCAGTTTTGTTGATTATTTCTTAATTTTTGCTCGACCTTCCGTCTTATCATCAAGGCTAACAATCTCCGCGCAGGACTACGCGATCGATGGAAGGATCGTCGAAAAATTTTCCGGTCGGTGCTCGAGGTCTTCTTCCTCGATCCCTGGCACCTACGTGACGTGTGTGTTTGTGTTCTTCTGTTCGTGTTTTTTTTGTTGGTGTTTTTGTGCTGGTGTAAACTTCTTTCCTTGTTAATATTTCAAATAAAATTATTCAAATTAAGTATTTCATTTATTATCTTTTAATTTATAATTTTCTCAAGGCACTCTTTGGTAATTTTTCTTCATTAATTTTAACTATTTTGTCAAAAAATTTTTTAGTTGCCACGAGGCATTTCGTAAATCTAACGTTATCTTTTGCATCCTTTGGGCCTTTGTGGCAGTTTTGTTATTTATTGATTTATTAGCTTTTCACATCTTTTTTTATTTCAATTTTTATATAATTATTTCTTCTGGTGTCTGGTGAGTGAATTGGTGAATCTTTTGTGTTCTGACCTCGACGTTGACTCACCTGCACCTATCCTTTTCTTCCCCTTTTTTTTAGGCATCTTCAATGCATCTAAAATTTCATTTTTTTTATTAATGTTTTAAATTTTTTTTACAAAATTTTTTCATTAAGTTCCCGCTATTTGTCAGCCCACCTACAGTTAGTAGGATCCTGAAGGACAGCGTGGCTGGGAGTACGGGTCAGGGGTGAAGACAACTTCAGGACTTATTTACCCAGGCTAAGGGACCCCATGTCCTCCAAACTTGGTCCCTCGAAGCACGAATAGCTTGGCTGGCTTCCTGGTCATTTAAGAAGTCCCCAACGAGACCCTGAAACCAGCTACCATCCTATGACTGGCGCAGGGTATTTTTTTTGTGGGCTGGAATTATTTGTAAGTGCTTGTTTAGCTTATTGTATTTGTTTAATATACTCTTCAAGGTTTTTGTGTTTTTTTTATGAGCGCTTCGAGCTCTCCCAGCATCAGGGTTCAGCAGGAACCATGACTGCTCTGCCCGGAGCATACTATTTTTTTTTTTTTTGTTTGACAAAGTGGCGCCCGAGCATTTTAATTTCTCTAGATTTTGGTAAATTCATTATTTTAATAACTATTTATTATTAATTTCAAAACTAAGTAATAGTTTTGTTAAAATGTAATTTTTTTTATTATCTAACAATTTATTAAACATGTTTGTTCTAAATTATTTTTTTCTTTAGACTCTGATCCCGTTTAAACATATTTTATATTTATTTATACGTATAGTTGAACCCCGACTTACGCGAATTCGACTTGCACGGTTATCGCTTGGTCCCACCTATCGCGTAAGTCCGGCGTATCACTTTACATATACATTTAGCATAGGTCATTAATCTAAAATAGGTAGGAAACTACATTAAAGTCTTATTGACAATATTGTATTCCATTTTTATCATGAAGGATTTCCGAAAATCTGATTTTTTACCTACATTGTACATTTGCTATATTTATTTTTTTCCTATACCTAATAACACTGAATTTGTTTGTGTGTATTACTCATCCAGTATACCCCATTCTGTTTCCTGCCCTCTTCCACTTGAAGGGTAGCATAAAAAGCGTTCAAATTTGAACAGTCAAATTTTGACATTTTGAATTCAAGTCTGAGTTTGAGTCTACAATAGATTCAGCTGAGAAAGTTTTATCATAAACAATAATTTAAAACGTCCACGTTTAATTAGTGTTTCCCTTTTTTATTTATACGGTGGTACTTCGAGTTATATATGAGGAACAAAAGTACACCCGTTGAAAAGAGACTATTATTTTTTAATTAAATCACAACAAAAAACACTGACCTAAGCTGCACTGACAAATTGACGGTTAATAAAACGATGGTACTCCTATTATGGACGACATAGGACTAAGCAATTTTTGAAAGATAAATTTATTCGATATAGTATGGGTGGGAGCAAGCAGGTTCGGGTATACATGTTGGTGTGAATCTCATTAGGGAGCATCTAGCAAAATCGGCGTTTCTCATGTTGAACATTATATTGGTGCTATAAACAGATGTACAACAATTTTTTTTTTTATATAAATACCTTATGTGCATTTCATTGATAGAAATGTATTCAGATAGAGACTACGAAAAAGTTACACGTGCTTCGCGCTCTCCGTGATCAACTAGCAGTTTTAGTGGATATTTTTTATTCAATTCTTCTGTTCATGGAGTGATAAGTGCAGTACAGACTATTTTGCAGTACAGATTGGTATCTATATCCAGGGTATGGGATGTCAACGACAACGCCATCGTAGGATCTGTCTTCCCAACTAAAACGCCTTTGTTTATTACCTTTAAATCACCGGCGATTTGGTTGTGGTGACGACTAAAAATTGTCATTCATTGTCGTTGCGTATAAATACACACAGAGTGCACACGTAGACTTCGGATTTCCCATTATGTATATAAATTTCATGGTCATTTAGAATCAATTTCAATCAATTTGTATAGTCTTATATGAGTGATATTGTAGTTTTGTGTTGTGTTTGGTTTTTGTTTTTTGACTTTAAAGTTTGAATTTCCTGTTTAGTTAAATCGTAAGTAACTGATTTGTACTATTGCAGTTTTGCTGAAGGAAAATTATCTCATCCCTTGTGTAATGGTTTTTTAAAAGATTGCTTTATAAATGTTGTATTTCGAATAAAAAGTAGCTGAAATAATGTTGAGATAATTATGTTGTTCATAATGCAGTTTGTTCTTATATTTTTCGTTTTTTGTTAATTTGGGAAATACATTTTGTTAATTTTGTATTATAGACTATGGAAAATCTTCAGAAAAAAAGATGCTCCGTTGAAGGACGTGGGGAGGTTACAGTAAGGTGAAGACGAATTAATTTTTCATTATGCAGTAGTACATATGTCCTGATTGTTTTTGTTGTAGATACACTTTTCCAAGAAGAAATCTCCATTTGCAACATGTATAGGTGGAGAGGTTCTTTTCACATACAGCTAGGGAATGTTTACCTAAAAGTTTACACAACCATCCTGTATGTGAAATGCATTTCCATCCTGCATGTAAATGGTCAAATGGAAGATTGAGACGGGGCGCAGCTCCAAGCTTGCTTTTACCTTGTAAGTATTTATAAGTCATCATATGAGCAGAAGTTGATTTTAAATATTACAGATTATAGCATTCCCGAAAAAATGACCCCTTTGGAGGCTGCATTTGTTAGTGCAAATGAGGCACAAGTTATTCCACATAGGGTGCCTGGTATTGTAACATAAGTTTTTGTAAATTTCACGTTACAAAAGTCATTTGTTGTAGATATTTGTGATGTTGATGAATCCTATCTGTCACCCCTTAAAAATGTGGAAGTAATTCCTCCAAAGCGGGTATATCGAGGGAAACGAAAATTAGCGTCAACTGCAGTTAAATGCTATCTACAATATAATATTGTTCATATCACAAAATTGTTAATATTTGTAACAGACAGTATACCTACAAACACACCAGAGTTTGTGGAGGCCAGTACTTCTGCAGTTTCTGAACTTTCCCTCGTGACAAGAAGTGTTTCAGTACGAGCAGGTAAATATTTATTTTATAGATCATAAAATGAACAAGTTGAAAACAGAATTGTAACAGCAATTTTTAACCTTTTCTTCAATGTATTGTTTCCCTTAAGCAGTTTCTTAGTGCTAGCCTAAGAATTTTTTTTATTTATTAACATTAGCGAGATAACACCCTTATTAATACAACAAAATTTTAATTGTTAAGAAATGTAATAGTATTGATTGTAAGTATATACTTATAACTTATTCACCGATTTGTTCATAGAAAGGGAATATTGACAGCTTGTTAATTGTAAAAGTTATTTAAAGAAGTGTATTATTTAATTGCAGTTTATCGCATCCAGGAGGGGATCAACAATTGTGGGCAAACTTCGTAAAATTCATAGGACGTCTGGAGCCAGGAGCAGTAAAGCAGCAGCCTTGTTGAAGAAGAATGAACACCTGCTAAGAAACCAGAAGCTGCAACCTCAAGGACGGCGGTTTACACTTGACGACAAAGTGTTTGCCTTATCGCTTTACAAGCAAAATGGGAAAGCATATCGGTTTTTATCTCAATTTTTTAGTTTGCCGTCACGTAGAACGCTTGCAAAAATATTGCAGTCCATTCCAATTTTCCCTGGAGTGAACGAGCATATATTTGAGCATTTGCGAACGACGGTGTCTAAACTGAGGATGAGTGATGAATACTGTGTAGGTACTCATGTTTGACGAAATGTCTTTGCAACCTGGTCTTCAGTACTGCAAAGGGGTGGATTTTGTAGAAGGTTTCATTGATTTTGATGGGGGTTATGTAATTGATGATAAGGAAGTTGTTCCTGTATACGATCCACCGCATTTGTTGAAAAGTATCAGGAATGCTCTCCTTACCAAAGATTTACATTTCACGCAGGACGGCAAGGCGAAAGTAGCGCGCTGGTCACATATAGAACAATTATATCAGATAGATCAGCGACAGGGTTCTTATAAGCAGTGCTACAAGTTAACGGACGAGCATGTGTTACTACACAAAATTAGAAAAATGAAGGTATTCAGCCACGCCGTTGCTGCTGCCATGGATAGCAGAGCATCTGTCAACAATGAACTGCCCAAGACTTCCGCCTATTTCCTTGAGCCTTCTGCGACAGACACTGTCGGTCTTTTGCTGTTCTTTGACAAGCTCTTTGATAGAGTTAATGGTTTGCAGATCAGCCCTCCTCCTGGTAAACCTCTACGGTGCGCTGTGAACCTCACCTCCAATCATGTTCCTTTCTGGCAATCTGCTATTCCCATACTACTCACTCTTCAATTTAGCTTGGGAAGACACTTGGTGAGATAGCGCTGATGTCAAATTATGAAATCGAGCTTATCTATAATCGTCATCTAGGTTTATATTTAGAATCTAATAGTGCATTTATTGGTTTTTAAACTCGATAATTTTTCCGCATATCGAAGTTTATCAACTCCTATAGGGAGGCAGGACGAGCGATTAAAATTAAACACAATAACTAGTTTACGGTGGAATAAAAAAAACCGAGATATAGAAAGACAAAAAAAAGACCAAAACGGATGGCTACCAGAAACAGATGCACCCCGTTGGAAGTTCGATAACAGAATGGATAAATAACAACGGTAAAGGGGATGAAACCAAGAAAAGAAAAGTTACCACAACGGAAATAGAAGAAAAAGGACTAAAAAAGAAGAATTTGCAAGTGCTGAATAGTGATAGGAGTAAAATGGATGTCGTTATAAACCTTTTAGAGGAGATGAGAGAAGAAAATGCATTAAGATGGCAAAAAATATAGAAAAGCAGGAAAAAAAGGGAAATAGAAGAAAAAAAAGATGGAGAAATTTAAATCAAAAGATTAAAGAGATGCAAGAAGAAAATAATGTAGTTAAACAGAGAATAAAAGAAATTTAAGGAAATAAACAAAGAAATGTAGAAAATCAAGACCTTACAAGAAGAATTCCATGTAAAAATTGTATTTTGTATACTTAGTTCAGTACTTGGCCCTTGCTTGTAAGGTGGTTATGTGGTTGGAGCCAATACCGATTTTTTAAAATCAAGATAATACCTGTTGGAGGGTCGTTCGCCCCTTTCTGTTACTGTCATTGCTAAGTACCACGTGCAAGGTGCACGTTTTCTCTCTTGCCGTTTATTTAGTTTAATATTATATTGAGGTGCCAACAATAATTTATTTCTAAAATATCCTGCAAACTATCAATACGTAAAGTAAATTAGTAAAGAAGTGGTATTTTCCTCTCTTCGATCAATAGAAGCAATACAAAACGCATGGTGACTGCGTTGTTAACTCAACTACAATTTCAAAGAAGGATTGATATGAATTTATAATTGTGATTTCAACATGGCAATCCTTTACCTAACAATTCAACAGCGGTTTACGAATATCTAAATTATTAACCTTCAAATCAATAATACGATAAAATAAAAACAGTACGTAGGTTGGCAAGCTCACCGAAACAGACCCCACGAAGTTTGTACTTGTAGGGAGACATTATGAAATAATCTTTATACTGATATATTCTCGAAATTAAAGGTAAAGAATAATAAATTCATTAACTTGGCTGCGAGGAAGAGATAATCAAGAAGTAGCGAACAAAATAAACAGAAGACTAAGTTGCGCATAACAGAAAATCAAAGTTGTTATGAACATTTTTCATTAGTTAACTTTGATTACATTTATTAATGTTATTCAGTTTTCTTTTAAAACAGACCATTTACTGCCATTTACTCTCGTGACGTGGTTCAATAGATTAGTAATAAGCCCACAGAAAGTGAATGAAACATTATACGTGATAAATAAAATAAGATTTTATTTTTTAGCTAAATAGACCGGATAATTACAGTCAAAAGAACATTGTGTACTTGCAACCAAAGCCATAAAACACTGCTTATGCTTATAAAATATGGGGTCATCAATCTAGAGTTTTTTTTTTTCAATATGGATATCTTGACAGATCACGCGTGACTACTGTCAAGCCACCATGTTTTTTTATTCAGTATTTATTGCCATTTCATTATGGAAAGGTTGACACCCGAACAACGTTTACAAATTGTTCAATTATATTACAAAAATTGACGTTCGGCCAAGTTATGGTCGCCATAATCGACCTACTGAGCTCGTTATCGTGCTATGACAGCTGACTTTTTGTTGCCGGAAATTGAAAATCTTGGTCTCGACGACATTTGGTTCCAATAAGACGGCGCTACTTGCCACATAGCCCGTGAAACAATGGCTTTATTGACTGATCGTTTCGGTGAACAATTAATTTCACGTTTCGGACCAGTCAATTGGCCACCAAGATGGTGTGATATCACACCGTTGGACTTTTTTCTTTAGGGCTACGTAAAGTCCAAGGTGTTCGTGGATAAACCAGCTACGATTGAAGCATTGGAGGCAAACATTACCCGTGTTATTCGTGCTGTACCGGTCGAAATGCTTGAACGCGTTATCGAAAATTGGAACCTCCATATGGACGAGCAACGGCGTAGTTGCGGCCAACATTTGAAAGGTATTATTTTTAAAAAGTAAATGGCAAAAATGATCCTTTAAAATGGTCATAAAGGTTTTTTAAAATATTTTAAATTTCTGTTTTCTTGCATTTAAAAAAAAAAACCCTTGTTTGATGACCATCTACCATGAACCCCCCATCCAAATAAAAACATGCCAATGTCCTTTCTTGTTATAAATAAATTTGTTAGAAAACCTAAGCGTTCTTTTTAAAACACGGTTGCCGTGTCGAACCTCTTAATTATACCCTTGTATTGAAATAAACACTATAGAAATTATTTTTAGATGCCTTAGGAGAGGGATTCCCTGTGCGTCGCGACGCTATCCTAAGGGCGTCGCGTGTGAATCCGCGACACGCTGGGTACTGTGCAAGTACAAAGATGTAAGACAAACGAAAATCGAACTTCACGATAGCAACTACTGGTAAACAGTGGTAAAAAACTTAAAAACCAAGCCTATGTTAACTTCTAGTTTCAAACGCCCACATTTTGTGCCATTAACTATGTATACAGGGTGTTTCTGAAATAAGTGCGTTCCTTGAAGGAGGTGATGGGACACTATAAAATAAGAAAATTAAGTTAATGTTTGCAGGTCCGCAAGTTAACCGTTTTCGAGAAAAACATGTTTGAAATTGCAGGCAATTTCCAATCCGGCCCTGGTAAATGCCGTAGAAAAATAGGAGAATGCAACATGGTCTACAAACAGCTGAGAATTGTATTGGTTGTTGATTGATTGGAGCTGTTCGTTAGGTGTTGGATTACAGTAGCCCTTTAAGTAGGCCTTAAAGATGTTTATGTTATGAGCCAGCTTTACATGTTCTTCGGTCTTTTATCGGAATAACCTTGCATTGAGTTGGCAGTATGTCAGTGTTGATAGATACCCATCGCTTTTAACATGTTTCCGTACCAAATTCATGTTAAAGAGGTTGTTGCATACATATCTTAATGGTCGTTTTCTACTTACATTTATGTAGCTTTTAAAACTAAAATGGTATTATGTTTCTACAATATCATTCATTTGGAAATAGACTAATGTCTGTCTGTTGTAATCATAGCTTGTACCATTGTTCTCCTAAAGTGATATTTGCAAAGCACGATGACCAATGCGAACCATATGGCTGAAGCGAACATGCTTATCTCCACTTACCACCCTTGTGTGTATGTATGTCCTTTAAAGTCGTAAACACTTAAAAACTGAATGTTATTCGATATTTATTGTTTTGCAAAGCATTGCGGGGTGGAAAGGACAATACGAAAAAAGAAAAACACAAGCAGTCTTCATATCACGCTCAACGAATTCAGTTTGAATCAGTCAATTCTTCAATTCCATTTTAGTAAAGTGCAAACTACAGTTACCTAATTTAAGTAACAATGGCATTTACTACGGCAGAACTAAGTGATATGATATTAATGTATGGCGAATGCCAATACAACATTAACGAAACGATTCACTTGTACAGTCATCGGCATCCTCAACGAAGACTTCCAAACCCGCGAACTCTGTTAAGTACAGTGCAACGATTGCGTGAAACCGGCAATGTCCACCCAACATTTCAGGGACGTGGGCGTCAACGACCTAACCATGTTGCGGCCGTTGAAGACGAAATCCTTGATTTGCTAAATGACAACCCCCAAATTAGCACACGCCAGTTAGCACTAAACGTGGGTTCGTCGCATGTGACAGTGTGGCGTATTTTAAAAGAACATTTGCTGTACCCGTATCATTTGCAGCGAGTACAAGCCTTGCAGCAAACCGATTTTCAACCGCGAGTGGCTCTGTGTCAGTGGTTTCAACGCAAAATTGCTACCGACCCCTATTTTTTCAGTAGGGTTTTGTTCACGGACGAATGTTGTTTTACGCGAGACGGGATTTTAAACTTTCGTACTAGCCACTATTGGTGTGACGAAAATCCGCATATCGTTCATCCATCGCGTTTTCAACAACGGTCTGCGGTTAATGTTTGGTGCGGAATTTTCGGAGATTCACTGATCGGACCGTTCGTTCTACCACCGCGTTTAAATGGTGCGACGTATTTAACTTTTCTGCAAGAAACTCTTTCGAATGCACTTGAGGATGTACCGCTGCACGTGCTTGGACGTATGTTTTTTCAACATGATAGTGCACCTCCTCACATTGCACAACCAGTACGTGAGTTTTTAAACAAACAATTTCGTGCACGGTGGATAGGACGAACGGGCCCTGCACCTTGGCCGGCACGCAGTCCAGATCTCAATCCTCTGGACTTTTTTGTATGGGGTTGTATCAAACAGCGAGTTTATAAAACACCTGTGCACGACATTAATGATCTGCAAGACCGTGTAATGATCGCTGCGAATGAAATTCGCCAAATGCCGGAAATTTTTGCGCGAGTAGGACATAATTTCGGTAGACGTCTGGAAGCATGTCCTCCAGCACGGGTTGATACTTTTGAACAATTTTTGTAGTGTACGTGTATTTGTGTGTGTGTGTGCGTGTGTTTGTGTGGGATTTAATGGTGTTATTACTCATCGATAACCAAACAGTAAGTTGTTAATGTTTACTTTAGCCGTTGGATAGCCGATAGATACAATTTATTTACATCTCATGAAGCTTTTCACTTACTAACGCAATGCGTTGTGATTACATTTCAAGCCGCTTAAAGATCGAGATTCCAACGCAAACTAAGGCACATGTGGTAAAGATTCGGAAGGGTTGGACTCGGTGTGTACGGGGCGACCTAACGGTAGCCAAGTTTGGCGTCAGGGCAAGTGCATTGGAATCCCTTCCAACAACAGAGGCCAACGGCACGCGTGCCGTCGTAAGGGTTGGTTTCTGTTGAACTTTCGGTCTGTACGCGACTTAAGCCACGTTGCCAAATTAGGCTCAGGGCCGGCCTCGGCTTGATACTTGTCGGGTTTTTTGTTTAAAAATTTTTTGTCCCGTAACCGTGCTACTATATGCACCATTCGATTCCTTACTGCATCTAGTTGACATCCTCCAAAGCTCCGCACTTATTTCAGAAACACCCTGTATAATGTAAGTAGTAGGATTAAAAGTAGGCTACAGAAACTAAACTTAAATACAATTGAAGTTAACAAAAACAATACAGGTCCTTTCTTAGTTAATAATAAACAAAATTAAAAAAAAAACCTGTTAAAGTGGCATATGCCAATTGCAATTTGGAGGTCTCAGGCTTTTTAAAAATATCGGGTCAGAAACTTTATCGACACTTCCTCGAATAACTCTTGCCTTTTCTAAACGTAAAACAGTGAAGCACGTATGTTTGTTCCACCTAGATTTGCTCAACTAAATACTTTTATAAATGAACATACTATGTTAAATACTACATGAAAATCAAATAGTGTTATGCACCAAAATCCCATAGAACCTGTTTCGATACTAATGGTATCATTTTCAGTGACTAGTTTACTGATTTGCATCACGTAGGATATGCAAATGTTTTTGTCCCCAGCCTTGCCTTAAGTTTAATATAATCAAGAATAAACAAGAATCGTATATTTATTGATCTTGTCTCTCCTTTCTTAGTTGTGGGGTTTCCGGGTAAATTCATCTGTTTGTTAATAATATGTATGTCTTCAAATAGTTGTTGCAGCACAAGTAATTTACAAAGTATAATAATTAGTTCACTGTTACTTCGTTGTCCAATTGCTGGAATTGGACGTTGCAACGAAAGCATTTCTCCATAAACGAATCAGTAGGTAGGTACTGACGTATTTACACAGATAACGAAATTCTCATTTGAACAAACAAGTCTCGTTGATACCTTTGTACACGTGTGCAGGTATTGTCTCTGTCTAAATTTCATCTGGTATACCGAATAATTGGTGTCAAATTGAATTATATCAACTCCGTTTCAGAACATAGCTGCCGTTAGTTAATCAATACTAAATTTACCCAAGAACTTCACCAAACTATAAATATAAGTAGAAGCTGACAAATGTATATTGCGGCAATGGTCAGATTAAATGGAATATGTTACTGTTTTAATGATGCATACCTATACATTTGTGTAGACAGCAACAAAAATGAATAAATAATTATTAATGGCAAAAAAAGTAAAAAAGTATGTTTCGAAAAGAGTCAGTATTTATTTGTTAAGATCATTTTATCACACTATGTTGTAATAATTGTAACGGCATTTTTATAGGCAAATCAGGCATGCCGATATGTAGGTACTCGATTAAAAGAACATGTACATGATAATAAAAAAATTAATTTAAAAATCGGAATTTCTGAACATTGTACTCTGTTTAAACACGAAATTGAGCTAAATAACGTAAACCAACATTGCAAAAAGCAAAAAATGAACTTTGCTTGAAAACCTGTAAATAAAAAAAGCCATTCACAAAAATTCAAATATTGTAAATAACCAGGTAGAATTAGGTCAAATTTCATCTCCACTTGTATTAAGTTAGCTTCTCTAATATATAAAGCACATTAGAAATGTAGTATCTATTGTTTACTCTTGATAATGGGTTAATACCCAAAACAATTGTCGAGTTGAATAAATTAATGTTGGTTAATATAATTCAGTTGTTATTATTTAAATACTATACTATCTTCTTTAAATAGTTAACAATATAAATTCTAATACATTAGAATATATTCTCAAAACACTCAAATTTGATGACCAGCTCAATAATATCTCAGGTATGCCAACTTTCCTCGAATAAGTATTGTTGGCAGGAAACAAGGATAATCATTTAACTATAAAAAAATATGTTCGATGGTAATTATATATCTTGAAAATTCTACAGGGCAAATATGAAAGGTGAACGTTTTAGTTGACCATATCATGCAATTGAAGAAAGTTCCTATTCCCGGTGAGGGCATGACAACAGCAACAAAAAATTTTTCCTCATTAACTTGAGGTTATATATGTATAGTAGGTTTGATTTAATTAGTTAATCTTCAATCAATGTATTTTAGTTGACCTTTTAATACACATCCGAGAAATTTGGAATATCTGTTCGTATATTAAGACTGATAAGTAATCTCACTCAATAGAACTGTTGAAAGTAAATAAGATGCTGATGTCTCGAGAAGAAAACAGACAGGTCGCTATGACGTAAAGTTATAATCCGCTTAAAGCAGATGAGATACGTTCGATCAATTGTGTTCAAATATTCATTCTTATTATAAAATTCGCAGATGGCCATTGTGTATCATTTATGGTATAATAAATATTGTACACACCAGATCATATGTCATTTACACGGGACGGGAGAGGATGACAGGCAACAAAGTGCTCAGAAGGGATTTGATACTCCAGCTAGCATTAGAACTAAGCAACATGTTCTACTAGTTGTAACAAATTAATGTTTCATTGTTATCCCGCCTTTCCTAAAGATTGCAACCACTTTACAGTCAAATGAGCATTACTTATTTAAAATAAACTGCTCTTACTATTAAGGGTCAGTGGACCCCTCGCCGTCTTTTTCAGTGATTATTTATCGATCTTCCTAGTGTTAATTTCAAACAAGTTTTATCAAGATATCAACAGTCGAATTACGCCATCGTGTTAAGAACTCTGTATAAATGTACCCTAACATTTATACAGAAAGTTGTCCAATGTACGGTCGAAATTGCATTCATTATGGTTATAACTAATAAAACATAATTTAAACTAGATTGCATTTTGCGCAAATTGCTATACTAGTTTTTAAACTTGAATTGTGGATTTGCAATTTCGTTTCAATCTTCAACCCCTAAAATTGTTCAGGAATGTCAATGCAGAAACAAGATAAAAGCATCTCTACCAAGCAATTCTGTTTCATGAAAAATTGTTTCTAAGAATTTAAATAGATTTCATGAATAGAGAGCGGCATCTGATAAGATAAGACTAGTTGTTCCTAGAAAACTATCGCCAAATGCAATGGGAACGCAATTTAAATACGAAATGCGATCTCACTCAGATAACAAAATAAAATTATAATTCGAACTCGAGCTCACCCTACCATCGATATGGAGATAACAAGAACTATTTTAAGTCACCATAATAGCATCAGAATGCATTTCACCTAAGACCAACAATAGAAAGAAGGTAAAATACAGCAAAGAAAAACGAAATAAAAGACGACGTAGACTACAGTGGGTTAATAAAGAGCAATCCACGAAAAAATTAAAATAAGACTTGCAGGAATTGCAGCTTTACAAATTATGTGCAGACCAAGGATGTCAGAAATATTCAGTTAACTTCTCACAATTTTTTCATGTTCATGTTATTGTCCAGATTATTTTTCCTAAACACAGATTGTATTTCGAGTAGAGTAGTCTTCCTCGCTCATCAACATATTTGGTATAAGAAGTATCCACTTCAGCCATGTCTATGATATCATAAACACTTAGAAATGCACAGTTTCAATCTGAATTAACTAAAATATAATAATAATAGTAAAAAGAAAGATTTAACCTTCAGTGTGCATAGTTGTTGGTTCGCGTGCTCTGCGTTTTTCAGTTGAGTTGATCAGGAAAAATTGATTATTGTTCAAGTAGGAGAGAGTGGGGCAAAGTAGAATGAGGGGTAAAGTGGAATAAAAATTACAATTTCGTTGTAATTAGTGCCACCTAGCGCAGATACCAATTGGTTAACGTTTCCGTTACTCTCCGCCCAGCGCACACAGTAAAAGCAGGTTGCCATTAGTGTTTTGTCATTTATGTGAGCTACTTCATATTCTGCAGCAAAATCTGTAAGTATTACACCGTTAATAATTCCTCTTGTCTTTAAAATCATACACAACATTCATGATACATGAGTACACTACCTAGGTATTTGACACACGATAGAAGAGAAAGTACCTTGGTTATAATTGATTGTTTATGAAACGACGCTGTGGGGTAAAGTGGAACCACCCATGGTGGGGCATAACGGAATGCTGTTCCACTTTGCCCCACAATGCAGTTTTTACTTGTAATGCGAAGGTAGTTGATTTTTTGATTTTGTTTAGATAAAAATGGTAAGAAATTATAACCGCAAAACACAACAGCACGGGTGGAGTGAAGATGATATGACTTCTGCTACAGAAGCTGTGCGAAGTAATAGGCTTAGCTACAAAGAAGCATCTGAAACGTATGCCATTCCATCTACAACTCTTTTCAGAAGGGCGAAAAAAGAACTAAACGCAAAAGATGCATCTAAAAAAGAGTTAGGTAGATATAAAAAGATTTTCACGAAGGAAGAAGAAGATGAGCTGGTAAAACATTGTTTATTTATGGAGGAAAGGTTTTTTGGTCTAAAGATGATAGAGTTAAGACTGCTAGCATATCAATTTACCTCTCAAAACAATAAAAAGCACGTTTTTAATAAAGATAAAGGAATGGCAGTAAAAGATTGGGCAATATCATTTATAAAACGTCACCCCAGACTAACGCTTAGGCTTCCAGAAAATACATCCTTGGCAAGAGCCATGTCTTTTAACAAAGAAAGTGTGGGAAAATTTTTCACGCTATTAAAAGGTTTATTTGACAGGTATCATTTTCCAGCAAGTCGTGTATACTATGTAGATGAAACCGGCATCTCAACGGTACCAAACAAGCCTTCAAAGCGATCAGCTTAAGAGGTAAGAAACGAATCGGCAATTTAACATCAGCTGAAAGAGGAGTAACAACCACTGCAGTTATATGCTTCAATGCAGTGGGTTACTACCTTCCACCCCTTTTAATATTTCCGCGGGTCAGAGAAAATCTCGATCTTTTGGAGGGCACACCTCCTGAGACTATAGCCGCTTGGCACCCTTCTGGCTGGATGCAGTCTGAAATATTTTGCCCATTGTGGTTGAACCACTTCATCAGATATTCAAAACCATCTGTAAAAGACCCCGTTTTACTGATACTCGCCGGTCATGCAACGCATGTTAAAAATGTGGAATTAATAAAACGGGCTCGTGCAAATAGATATCCATATTTTGTGCATTCCTCTGCACACCTCCCACCGTCTACAACCGTTAGACGTGTCGTTCATGTTTCCCCTTTCAACATTTTATACATAGGAATGCGAAACCTGGATGCGTCAGA
The DNA here is from genome assembly GCA_029378335.1 of Agrilus mali. Classification (NCBI taxonomy): domain Eukaryota; kingdom Metazoa; phylum Arthropoda; class Insecta; order Coleoptera; family Buprestidae; genus Agrilus; species Agrilus mali. Next base: position 13,734,454 of record CM055656.1, read on the forward strand.
ATCCTGGAAAGCCCATAACCATTAAGCAGGTCGGTCGGTTATTTGGAAAGGCCTATCTTAGAGCCTCTACTGCACCGATTGCTATCAGTGGATTCAAAAAAACAGGTATTTATCCCACAGACGAAGATATCTTTCCGGAGGAAGCATTTGTCGCATGTTCTACCACAGATAGGCCTTTAGTTACCGATAACGACAATGACCAAGAGCTCACAACTCTTGAAAATCCCGATCTTAGACTTAGAACTCCAGACAACAGTAATTGATCAGCCCTCAAGATATCATGCCCATTCCTAAGGTACCAAGCCATAAAACACCAACAAAAGTAAACAAAAGAAAAGGGAAAACCGCTGTTATCACGTCTAGTCCGTATTTACAAGAACTACAAGAGCAACAAAAGAGCAGTAAAATTACTAAAAGAAATCTATTTGTCTAACCGAAACAATCGAAAAGAACTAAAACCGACAAACAACTCGAGTCTTCAAGCGACGATGAAGTGGATGACACATCGTGCCTGTTTTGCAGTGGGTCATTTCTCAAGTCAAAACCTGGAGAGGGTTGGATAACCTGTTCCATGTGCAAGAAGTGGGCCCACGAAGAATGTCCAGGGTGATTCATTATAATGTCGCCCCCCTTTAACTTTGTTATTTCGAGTGTCCCAAAAAAATTAAAAGTATGGTTATGTAGGTGCTAAAAAATACTTTTTCTCTATTTATTAAAAAAATTTGAAAAATGATCAATATACAGGGAAAACCAGAAAGTTCATTTTTTTTTTTAAATGGGTCACCCTATATATGAATTTATTTTTCGATTCCTCGTAAAATTCTAAGCATAATTTATATAACATACCGAATACCTAAATTCAATAGTTTCTGAAATATTTGCATTTGAAATGTTATCATAAAATATTTTATTAAACAACTGTTACAAATCAACAAGTCTTAGGATACTACGCTTTTTATTGAAAATAAATAACTGACGGCGACTTTATGTCAATATTGTTGTAGTTGTATTGTTTAGTAAGTAAAAATGCCATACTCAGATGGAGAAAGAAGAGTTATTTTAACTTATTATATTAAAAATAATTTAAATTGTCGCGCTGCCATTAGAAATATGATAGAAGATAATCCCGGTATGCATGTCCCAACTCGAAAAACGTTCACATCTATATATAGGAAGTTTCAAGAAACATCAAATTTACGAAGGAGAAAAAGAACTGCTGTGAACATAGATAAAAATGCATAATTGAATATTTTACTTGCTATAGAAGAGAATCCAAACAACTCCATAAGAAATATTTCAAAGACATTACAAACTTCATACAATAAAGTCCAAATAACGTTAAGAAAATGGAATCTAAAGCCATATAAGATTAAACCCATTACAAAGCTCACCCAAAGGCAAAAAAATGATCGGGTCGCATTTTGTCAACTGATTCTAGACAGAATAAACATAAATAATAATTTTTTGAAAAGAGTTTTATGGACTGACGAGTCTACCTTTTCTACTGGTGGCCTGTTTAACCGAAAAAATACCAGACAATGGGCAAGAGAAAATCCACATTCTAATAGGGAATTTAAGTTCCAAGGGCGACAATCTGTGAATGTTACACCACACATCTTGGGCGATCGAGTTATCGGTCCGTATTTTTTTGATACTGTTTTAAATGGAGCCCGCTATTTATATTTCTTGGAAAATTAGTTCGAAGAATATTTAGACGATTTGCCTTTAAATATATTACAAAATATAATTTTTCAACAGGATGGAACACCCCCTCACAACATTCGTGATGTGCCTTAATTACCTAAACGAAAGGTTCCCTGAATGGATCGGAAGAAGTGCGCCAATTAAATGGCCTGCAAACAGTCCCGATTTGACACCTATGGATGTGTTTCTTTGGGGTTATATAAAAAACCGTGTATACGGCCACCAAATTGAAAACCTCGATCATCTTAAAGATTTGATACGGAATGAAATTAATAATTTAAATGAAAATAATCCAGTATTCATAACAGATTCATTAGAGAAAATGCGAAGAACCCTTATACAATGTGTTGAAGAAAATGGAGGTCCGGTAGAGCATCTTCATATTTAACTAACAATTGTTTTTGTTATATTATTTATTGTACGATTTCCTGGTTTTTTGTTGTTTAATAAAATATTTTATGATAACATTTCAAATGCAAATATTTCAGAAACTATTGAATTTAAGTATACGGTATGCTATATAAATTATGCTTAGAATTTTACGAGGAATCGAAAAATAAATTCATATATAGGGTGACCCATTTAAAAAAAATGAATTTTCTGGTTTTCCCTGCATATTGATCATTTTTCAAATTTTTTTAATAAATAGAGAAAAAGTATTTTTTAGCACCTACATAACCATACTTTTAATTTTTTTGGGACACTCGAAATAACAAAGTTAAAGGGGGGCGACATTATAATGAATCACCCTGTACAGCATTTGACGAAGATTCCGATATTGCTTACGTGTGTGATTTGTGCCAGAAGTAGAACGAACTGATCAAAAATAAATATTTACTGCAATTTATTTACTTGTTTTACTTTGCCCCATACATTATTCCTCTCTGCCCCACTAGTGGGGCAGAGTGGAACAAATTGCACCATAAGGTATGATTTATTAAAATAGCCATAGTATGTTAACACAACCCGATGCGTTTTTTTTAATGTTCTATATAATGGTATGAAGTATATCCCTGAATAAAAAAAAAAAAAAATTTTTGTAATATAGTGGAGTGTGATGACGAAAAAGCAAAAATCATTCCGCTTTACCCCACTCTCTCCTACATGAGAGCACTGTTTAACTATTATGTGGAAGAAGTAGATAAGGAAGGCAGGACCGTTAGATTATTTTAAAACAACCTACCAAGAAAAAATTGGTCCTTAAACTTACTAAAGCGCTACAATAAATCATACGGCCAGTGTTTAACAACTAATATCTAGCGGGCAGGAGCGACCGTATCCAATGATACATTAAATGCGTGTTTTGAAAATTTGCTAGTTTCGTCGGAAAATAATTCCACCAGTAACATATTTAATTTGTTATCTTCTCATTTAGACGAGGATGTAATAAATTTATGCAAAGAAAACAAAATCAACTTTGTTTGCTTAGTTCCGAACTCAACACATAAAAATAAATAAAAAAACCAAAATTAAAAGTAATGTAATTGTAAAAATGTCTGCAAAATCATGAGCGGATTATTTCAACTACGTAAGGTATATTTGGAATGGGGTGTTAATCCTCTTTTGCATAATGACCCCAAACGGGAATACAAAAATTAAATATTGTGTATAAAGTTCCTACTGCTACACTGAACTGTTCATGTATGTATGTATTCCCTTTTACAAACATCATTTCGTTCGGCTACTCAGAGATACGCAACGTTGCTTGTAGTATAACGGACTTTTTTCCGCGGTATATTCGGTATTCCCTGATATGTTAAAGTTACGTGTGGTTATGTGTTGATCTTGTGACTAAAATGAATGAAAAAATAGGTATGTACCTATTACTGAAAAAATTATTGTCATCATTGTCAGTAAATAAAATTGTAGTAATAATTTAGATTTATCTTGATTTTGCACATTGTTTTTATGTTGCTTGGGAACATTGCGAATAGATAACGCCCCTTCATCAAATTTTCTGCCTACACAGTCAAATGCATATAAGCAGAAGAATGAATCATTGAAGTGGAAAAAAACAACGACGAGGGCACAAAAAGCAGATATCCAGTTTTAAGGATGTGAGTTATTGCCAAACAATATTTTGCAGTTAAATTCCCCATACAAATTGTTTAGCCATTTCTTTCACAATAATTCATAACTTAAAAATAGTACATCAAGCATGCATTTATAAGTGTGCAGTTACAACCTAATTGACCAATTACCTATTACGTCTGTCTCTGAAATGGAACAGTTCGTAGGAATATTACTGTGGATGTCAATCATCCAGCAAACTACCACTAGAAGATATTGGTCACCGCAAAAAAGAATACATCAGATAGCTCATGTTATACCCGTTAATCGTTTTGAAAAAATAAGAGGTGTTGTCGAATAATTTGAACATTTTAAAAATCAGAACTTATAGTCTCGCTGGAGATAACTTGTTCTTTTATATCAGTTATATTCTTAATACAAATCGAATTATTCAGTTATAATATGTGTCGTTAGTTGTAAGTGTAAATAAATAAATTATTCTTACAATGCGTATTTTTACCTGGTCCTTCGAGTTTATGTGGTACATTTGTACACAAAAGTTCGTAGTTATAAAACATCGAACGTATAAACATTGGTCCTTCGAGCCGGATAGTGTTTGAAGCTTGATTAAATAAACCAGCAAAGTGTTCGAAGATTGATTTTAATAAATCAACAATTTTATCAACGCAAATCTGTTTTGGGAATAAAGTAGTGCTCCTACTACAACATCAACAATCCAGTGGGGATCCAGATATCGGCACCATTCCAGAAGTTCAACGCAAGGAGGCAAGATTGAGTAGTAATCAAAAATTTGGTCATTCATTTGGGTAAGTGCGATTTCCTTCGCATCTAACCTTTTTACCTAATTTTCCATTTTTTGTACTCAATTTGTCAGTGAAGCTAACCTCTAGTCCTAAATCGGCTATAGTGAAGCCACAAAGATCTACTCCAAAGGCTATAATCAAGCCTAATCGACCTACTATTAAAAAGGCTACAGTGAAGCCTACCTCTGCCTTCCCACCACAAAAACTTGAGTACAATAAACATTTTTTTCAATTTTTTGAAAAATGTTTCAGAACAGTTGCGATAACAACCCTATCAATTATAAAATTATTTTTGTTTGCAACTAATACCAGGTGTTGGAATTAATAAGATGGCGTTAGCCAACTATCTATTGTCACACATACAAAAGTAAATATTATCCCAGAAGCTACTGACATAACGCAACTTTTCCACTATATGACATTTTGTTATAGTGTCAGTCATGTGTCAGTTCACTTGTTGCCATAGACTACTTGTTGCGCAGTGTCAAACATGTCGAAGTTCGTGCCTGAAAAATCGTTTTTGCGGGGAGTGTTACTCCATTACTTCAACATGAAGAAAAGTGCCGCGGAAAGTCATCGTATTTTAGTGGATGTCTACGGCGAACATGCTCTTGCTGAGCAAACTTGCAGAAAGTGGTTTGCGCGGTTTAAAAATGGAAATTTTGATTTGGAAGACATGGAACGTCCCGGACAGCCGAAAAAGTTGGAAGATGAAGATTTGGTAACGTTGCTCGATGAAGACCCGTGCTAAACACTCCGGGAGTTGTCCACATCGCTTGGAGTCGACTTTTCGACGGTCGGAAAACGCCTGAAAGCCATAAAAATGGTACAAAAACAGGGAACGTGGGTTCCACATGAGTTGAAGCCAAGGGACGTCGAGCGGCGTTTAGTCACCTGTGAGATTCTTCTCCAACGGCATCGAATCGTCACTGGCGACGAGAAGTGGGTACTCTACGACCATCCCAAACGCAGAAAATCGTGGGGCTTGCCTGGTCATGCATCGACATCGTCCCCCAGGCAGAATATTCATGGAAATAAGATCTTACTGTGCATTTGGTGGGATCAACTGGGTGTTATTTATTATGAGCTCCTCCAACCAGGTGAAACCATCACTGGCGACGTATACAGACGACAATTGATGCGTTTGAACAGAGCATTACAAAAAAAGCGGCCGCAATATAAAGATCGACATGACAAAGTAATTTTGCTCTACGACAATGCAAGACCCCATGTTGCGAAAGTCGTGAAAACTTATTTAAATACCCTGAAATGGGAAGTTTTGCCTCACCCACCATTGCCCCGTCTGATTATTATTTGTTTCGATCCATGGCGCATGGCTCATCAGAGCAGCACTTCGATAACTACTAATTGACCAAAAGTTGGATGGATTCATTCATCAAATCTAAAGAAGGAGAATTTTTTGGACGCGGTATCCTAGCATTACCAGAAAGTAGTGGATAACGAAGGACAATACTTTGAATAACGCTTCTGTAATGATACTGTCATAATAAACCATGAAACTTTGCCAAAAAACGCAACGAAGTAATTCCAACACCTGGTATTATTTTTCAAAAATGAATGATTACGAACATTACAATATACAGTAATCAGGAAGTAGTAATCACAATTAAATTTTTTTCACATTCGTCGACCTAAAATAGATTTTCGCCTAACGGTGTGGTGTAGCTTTATTAAAAGAAAAAAGCATGAATTGCTAAAATTTTGTACAACAAAACAAAATTTCGAAAATGTATACAGCCCTAAATTGCACCTGCTACTTAAGTAGGTATTCATATAAAAATTACTGGTGTTCCCTAAAAACAAACGATTCTCTATGGACGTATATTTAAACCGACAAGATCCGGCAACTTGAAAAACTTGCAAAGTTTTCGAATGAAAAAGAGAGTTAATAGAATCTGTCACAATGATAAACGTTCTTCGCTCACATTCGAGTTAGACTCTAACAAATTGTATGCACTTACCTAGAGTGGAATTGTTGTTGTTTCAATGTGACGTGTCAGTTAAAAAAAATTGCTTAAATGTGGCGGAACTAGTTCAATTTAGAATATACGTACGTACATAACGTATAAAAGTTGCAATTTAACTTACTCAAGACTACACTTAGAGGCACAGGGTTCAAAAACAGAAGATTAACTAACTTCACTAATTCTCAAATTTAGGTGAAATATTCATTTTTCACATTACCGTTTTCTTGTGGTTTTAGAAGGAACAAAATAGCTCAAACCCCAACGCCAAAACACGACACTTTAGTTGTCCGAAGCACATTTCGGTAACACAAGTTACCTTCTTCAGGGACTGAAGTGAACTTAACCTAAAACTGAACTAATCCTAATATATACTGAAAGTTGTTAAGGTTCAGTGAACATGGTTCAGCAGCAATAGTGATGATGTTCATTGGACCTTGACAATAACAAAAAATAATAAACAAAACTACACTAAATAGCGGAGATCCAGGAATAGGACCCTTGTCGTTGTTAAGTAAAATTTGGTTATTTTTACAAATGTATAAACTTTTAAAACTATCTAGTAGACAATTATTCCTAACTTCCTTAACTAATTTAAGATTATTAATATTAATATTATGTTCTTCAGTAAGAATATGTTGGGCAACACTAGACTTTTTGGCTCTGCCAAACCGTACAAGTGCTAAATGCTCCTTGAACCTAGTTTGGATCGAGCGTCTAGTTTGTCCAATATATTTCTTACTACAGTCATTACAACTAATTTCATATATTCCCGACTTTTCTAAGGAATTTTATCCTTGGGTTACCGAGGAGAGTTTGAAGGGAGTTACCACTTGAACTGTAGGCAATGCGAAAACCAAGTTTACGAAAAATGCCTTCGAATCCTCGAGTAAATCTTGGCTCGTATGGCATAGTAATAAACTTGGTCTTACTGGTGTCTGTTTGAAAAGTCGAAGATCTTGAAACAGAATTCTTAAATTTAGTCAGAACCATGTTCACTGAACCTTAACAAGTTTCAGTATATATTAGGATTAGTTCAGTTCTAGGTTTAGTTCACTTCAGTCCCTGAAGAAGGTAACTTTGTTACCGAAAAGTGCTTCTAACAACTAGTGTCGTGTTTTGGCGTTGGGGTTTGAGCTATTTTGTTCGTTCTACAACAACCGCCAAAGTTTTTCCAGTCTTCATACTTGTGGTTTAGAAAATCAGGATGTTCATATAATTGACACTTTATCTACATATTATAATGGAAATAACTGTTGCTACGATTTCTTTAATCAAGTTTATTATTAAGAAAGTTGATGAAGAATACATTTCTTATAATTTTATTTTTATGATAAAATGAAAAATATAAAGCCAATGTAGGTTAATTGTCGTGTAATATTTAATGCTTTTTTTTATTTTTGAATTTCTCTTGCAAAATGAAATCAACTTCTGCATTTACATCAAATTGTAAATCAATCCTCGATTGATGATAAAGCCTAATAATATAACAGATTTTAACAACGCTCTCCTTCTTATCGCTACCTATTTAAATATTAATGACCCTGGGATGACACATATCTCAACTAATTACTCTATAGCGTTGAATGTAACGAGAGACATCCAGGTTTCCAATAAGCCGCTTAAAATATGCAAACTAGGGAATTCCTATTTTGTTCGCAGTTGGTAAGGAAATGAGGCTTGGAGCTGTAATTCCGGTATTACCTTTGGCACCTGATTTCTAAATCGGTTTCCAAAAGAAGCCCTCAGGGTGCCTCGGAAAATCAGATTTTCTCTTAATTAAACCAATCGTCTTGTATTCTATCTATAGTACAGAATACGTCACCAGAATTGAACATTTAATGAACAAATTCTTATACAAAGCAAGGGGAGCAGTGAAATTGGTAGGTTATATTTACACATATCAGTAATTAAAAGCAGATTTTCATTTCAAATACCTTTTACAATAAGGACAATCAAAATAAATAACGATAAAGTAATTTTTAATTCAGCATACCAGAGGTAAACTATGTTAAGCCACAGTTTTGGCAAAATGGGGTTATGTGCACTAAGTAATCCCTGTGTTGAATTATAGCTAATGGAATACAGTTTTATGTCCTTATTTTCTCATTTTTGCCGATAGATGGAGGTATATGATGTTAAATCCGGTTAGTAAATTGAGGCAAATATTGTTATGTGCACTTAACACAGTGTGTTTTATTATTCTTAAACAGCAATATAAATTAAGTCCATGTTTTAGGGATTTTAGTGGATAAAGTGATATTTTGAAATGACGAGTCGAGGAAGACTCATGTGCGCACTAGTGTTAAAAAGAAATGAGAACAATGATATCGATTTTCATCAAGAAAATATCAAATCCGCCGAAATAACCTCAACCATTAACACAAAATTCCGCAAGTATCTTTAAACGTGATTATTTAATGGTAAACAGTATTAATAAGACCGCTACTAGGAATTTACATGTATTACACTCCATGGACATATAAATCCGTCCCTGTTATGTGAATATTATATAAGATTTAAAGAGTAAGTATAGGGTCTATATGTATATACTTCATGAAAACATGAAATCAATCTTTACGTTATATCCTGATGGATTTATTCTTCAACAACATAATGCCAGCAGACATCCCGCCAAATCCACACGTGAATGGTTCGATACCGAAGAATATTTTTTAATGGACTGGCCAGCGATGTCCCCCGACCTGAATCCAATGGAAATTTTATGGTATCTAATGAAGACACACTTGGAGAAAATGTTACGCGAGTCTCCCGAGCGTTGAATGGAGAAAATCCAAGATATGTGGAACAATTTAGCTCCACAATACTTGGATTCTTTAATCAACACCATGCCCGCCCGCTTAGAAGCTTGCATAGCGGCCAAAGGAAATACAATTAGATATTAGTTCTTGTTGTAATTTTTTTATTAGAATTTAATTAATAAATTTAAATACAATTTTAGTTTTTGAATAATTTATTTTAATTATAATTACAATTAAATCAAAGACGGATTTATATGTCTATAGGTATATAATCGTTTATTTTCTTTTTTGAGCTGATATAGTAGTGTTTTACACATTTTGTGACTTAACACTATTTGCCCCAATATTTTAATATTGGCGGTAAATAGTTAACACTGTTTACCTCCGTAAATTTGCAGATGCAACATCAGCAGTTGCAAAACAAGTTTTAGGTGATGATGTGGCTTCTTTTGAAATGGAGGATCAAAACCAAGGAGTTAATACCCAATCAGGGGCTATGAATAGCCTAATTTTTTATCAAAAGGCAGGTAATGATTTAGCTATGTATACAATATTATCTAATTTTACCCAGTGTAATATTTTTCTACAATAATTATTGTATAATTATAACAGATGCTTCTTTTACGAGTAACACACACCAAGAAATTTGTAATGTGGAAGACATAGATCAGTATGACAGCCCAGTAAATGATTCTGACTTAGACGCACACTACAAACCTGATTCCGTTGATGAATCCTCCGATTAATCAATTGGAAGTGAAAAAAGTGCAGAAAATGAGGCGAGTGTAGTTGTAGACAAAGTGACGAAAGGTCGAAAACGCAAGAAAAATTCAGAAACATGGAAATGAAACATCAGGAAACACAGACGTGCAGCTGGCAAATAATATATTTCAAAAAATTGAAAAAAGGACAAATCAGCGAAAGGAAACTTAAAGATAAATGCAAAGAAACCTGCAAATTAAAATGCTTCAGTAATTTCTCGGATGCCGAGCGCGAAAACATTTGTATACAAATTTGGCCAACTTCAGCGGACAATAATGAGAAACGTTCGTTGCCTCGTGCATTAAGATAGCACACATTCAACGTCGACGTGAATGAACCAGAGAGAAGCGTAGAAATACTTCATTGCAGGATAATTTTCTGAAAATTGACAGATCAGTGAGAGTATGTAAAATATTTTTCCAGAATACATTAAATATCTCCCAAACATTTGTAGAAACGGCACTCAAAAAGAGATCCTCTGATGGTGGAGTAGTTGTTGAGGACTTACGAGGCAAACATACTAAACAGTATGACAAACACCTTCAAGAAGCTTCTATGAGATATAATCTGAAGAAATACGATAAAGAGCGTTCGTTACAAAATCCCACCGAAAAAGTTATAATGGTGGATCTGGAAAAATGACTCCTAACAAATTCCCAAAGTTTCTATTCATTGAAGCTGTGGACGTTTAATTATACAATTTTCGATGCAACAGACAAACAAACTTACTGTTGTATGTGGGACGAATCAATTTCCGGCAGAGGTGTTAATGAAATAGCTTCCTGCTTTTTGAAGTGGGTAGAAACATTAAATCTACCACCCACGCTAAAAAAAATTATTATATGGTCGGACAATTGTCCAACCCAAAATCGAAATGGTGGAATGATAATGTGTTACTCTTATATCCTGCACAAATTTCCACAACCTGAGGTGATTGAACAGAAGTTTTTATTAAGGGGTACCACCCATCTTGAGGCCTATTCTTTGGTGGAGAGGCAATGGAGAAAAGAATCTCAGTTTAAAATTATGACGCATGGGACTGGTAGCAGCTTGTAAGAATGTAAAAAAAAATAAGCCATTTGTAGTAATAGGCATGGAACCGGTCAGCTTTTATAATTTTAAAGCTCTTTACGAGCGAATTACTGTTCCATTCATATTACGAAAAAAATCAAGTAACGGAGATCCTTTTTTAATATCTAATGTAGTTCACCTCCAAATAAGATCCAACAAATCAGGCATTCTTTACTATAAAACTGATTTTGATCAGGATTTTCTTGAAGTTAACTTCAACAGGAATCGTCGTCACATCAATGTTACTGATAATGCTTTAAATTTGTCTCAAAGCACTAGTAACGTGATTACTACTAAAAAATACAATCACTTACAAAAGTTATTGAGATTGAAAACTTTAAATATTATTTTAATAGTTTATGGGATTAATATGGAATGATAATACTTCACACACTGTGGGGACAGTAAAGTTTAAATGTTTTTTAATTTCGTGAGCCATTTTTCACAGTACTTAAATAAAACTGTTAAACAACACAAAAGAAGTATCAATACAGTTTCGATATATACAATAAAGATGCTTAAATTTTTAGGAACCATATCACCTACAGTGAACTGTAATGTTTATTAACAAACATCTACTAGGTATAGAATATTGTTTATTTCGAAAAAACCAATAGGTTTTATGCAAAAAGTGCAAAAATTAAATTTAAAACTACAAATTTCGTTTAAAAATCATAAGAGTACTATTACAAATTCTAAATTTAAAAGAAAAAGTACAAATTAATATGGATAAACTGAATTCTGAAATAGTAATTACAAATGGAATATGGAATTTTAAAGATAATATCTCTTTTGATCTCTCTTTCCGCCGCTTTAGGAATTATTGAAATAGCAAGATGAAAGGAACAGGTTTGTATCTCTTTAATTAAAAATAAATTTTCGATTTATATTAAATTAAACATAGAAAGTAATAGTTTGTAACGTTTTTTTTCTATGAAAAATCCCGTTACTAAAGTTTTATTTAATTCGATTCAGTTTGTCTTTGTCTTGGTTCAGTTTTGTTGATTATTTCTTAATGTTGATCGACCTTCCGTCTTATCATCAAGGCTAACAACCTTCGCGCAGGACTAGGCGATCGATGGAGGGATCGATGAAATTTTCCGGTCGGTGCTCGAGGTCTTCTTCCTCGATCCTCGACACTGACGTGACGTGTGTGTGTGTGTTCTTCTGTTAGGGTTTTGTGATACTGTTCTGGTGTAAATTTTTTATTTCTAATCTGGTTACCTTTTTATTTTAATTGTCTATTTAGATTCATTTAAATTAATTATTTCGTTTAACCTCATTTTTGCAATGCACCCATTTTTTATTTGAATTTTTTTTGTTTTCTCGAAATTTTGTTGCCACGTGGCATCTTTTTTGAATATTTGTCTTTATCTTCGTAATCTTTTGGCCCTTGTGGCAAGTTTTTAATTTGATCAATTAGTTAAATTCTTCATATTTTTGTTCTTCTAATATTTTTTATGGTATCTCGGTAAATATTGTGTGACTGAGGTTTAATCTGACTAAAGACACCCTTACTATTCCTTAACACCCTTCCTTTGTTTTTTATTATTTTATATTAGGCATCTTCAATGCCAAATTAATGTTTAACTTGTCATAATTTTTTGTTTTAGAACACTTATTTTTATTTTTTTTGTGCATCGTATCCGTCAGCCCATCCACCCCTAATTAGGTTCCCGAAGGACTCCAACGCTGGGATTACGGGTTGGGGCGAAGACCGCTGGAGGACGCCCAAAAACAAGGGGATTATTTCATACTCTCTAGAACCAACCCTAGCCAAATAACGCATTTAAGACCTGCAGGCAGCATTGATTATACATCAAGGTTGGTCCTCAAAATCTCGACTATTGTCTGGTCTTCATCGCACATAAAAGTCCCCTCTACAACCGAAGTCCAGCGGGAGTTCCATCACTGGCGCAGGGAACATTTTTGGGTGGGCTACTTTTGTAAGTGTGTCGTTATCTTTTTGTAATTTCTCAATATACTCTTCAAGTTGTTTTTTTTTGTGTTTTTTTAAGAGAGCTTTGAGCTCTCTCAACTGTCAGAATTCTGCAGGAACCACCGATGCACTACCCGGTGCTCAATAAAGTTTTCGTTTCATTCATTCTTTTCTTTGTTTGACAAAGTGGCGCCCGAGCACGTTTTCTTTTTAATATTTCATGATAATTAAATTTTTTTAAAAACAAACTATTAATAATTTCAAAACCAAGTAATAGTTTTGTTAAAAGTTTCTTTTAAATAAACAATGAAAAAAATATGTAAACTGTTTGACTGAAATAAAATGAGCAGACCTGTATCAGATTGAGTTAACCGTCCCGTCAATGACCAAATTTTCACCATTCGTATAGGAAGAACCTGTGGTTCTCAAACATTCTGGTATTTGGGATGCTTTGCCCCTTCAGCCCGATCAATAGAAGAATAGGACTCAATCGTCATTTTAGAAGCGTAGTGAACAGACGTTGGATATCTGTACTACCTTAACTTACAACTAAAAACGTACAAAATCTACAGTGAAAGTGAAGTGATATATAAAATTAATTAATAAAATTAATAGTTTATAAATTATAGTAATTAAATATAAATTCGATGGATGATTAATCGAGTTTTCAACAGTAAGGAGTAATTTACTTGTTTTATTTTCGAGTAAATTATTTTATATTTTGAATATTAAAAAAAATAGTAAACAATAATGAGAAAACTCTTTCCAATAGAATCACTCGCTCTCAGAGAAGACAGCATTGCGAGGAAACATTCGAAGCGGAAATATCTGACGATGACCACGTGTCGGATAGTGACGACGATGAATATTTTCCAGAGTGAGGCTGCAGGTTCAGATTGTGATGATACAGGTAATAACCATTTCTGTTTTTTATTATGTACGTCAATAGTTCTGATGTATTATATTTTATAAACTATGTATGTTTATTGGAGTAGCTGATGAAATTGCACTCAATGAAGATAAATGTGAAGAAAGTGAGAATGAAGATGGAGATGAAGATGAAGAAAGTGATGTAGCAGCGACGGGGCCAGGAATGACGTCAAAAGATGGTACTCAGTGGGCTGCGACACCACCAAGTCAACATCAAGTTGGAACGCGTAATATTGTGCGAGAGAGATGTGGACCTCATAGGAACACCAAGATGCTATCTATTCTCGACACCTTCAAATTATTTTTTACTCCATAAATGGCAGATATCATTATACGCCATACTAATAAAAAAGCAATTTCAACATATGGAGCGTATAATGAATAAAATCCGGAGAAAAAACAATTAGTTTGGAAAAATCTTGAGCTGCAGGAATTTTATGCATTCTTGGCTATTTTAATAACCTTCGGCGCCAACAACTCAAATACTATTATATTATTATAAAAAGTAAACAATATAAATAAATAGATAATCGAAAAAAAATTCTTACTAAAATAAATATAAGCGGAATTATGTTTTTCTTACCTACTACAGTCGAACCTGGATAAGCGAAAACTGGATTAGTAAGAAAACTCTATAAGCGACAATAATGGTCAGGTCCCGTCATTTTTATACCGAATACCTCTATAAGTGACAGTGTAGGAACCACTTTTAGAGAGAGTAATTTTTCACATCTAGACCTCTGTAAGTGACAGTTTTTTACTTTAGACCTCTATAAGCGAGACTATTTACAATAATATTTCAATAGACATCTCAAAACTCGCAACTCTAGGTATGTACTTAAAGAAAAAAACCATATCCTTCTCCTAAAGGGTCTCGCCGGGTTTCCATTTGAAATATGCACTGGCGTTTTTTTTTGACATTGGTGCCTTTAATATATTGCTAGTTGTTGAAAGTCAAATTTGGCCAATTATCAAACACCTAACTTCATGCGTTTTTGGAAAATGGGGATTGTAACCCTTAACTTTAAAATTATTTTTCTACGAAACTATGATAGATATTTGAATAAAACCAATGCGACATGAAAGCTCCTAATTAGCTTTACATTACATATTTTTTTTATAATTGTCCAAATAACTATAGGGTTGCAAAAAAAATATTGAAAAAAATAGGGGTGGTTTTTAGTGGCTATTTCTTAAGGTACACCGACAAAACAAAACACGTATAATCAGTACGTATCAAACTATAATATGTAACAATTAAATACATGTGTGATGGTTGGAACATATTAAAAAAAATAATAATAAAAATTCTATGTGAGTAGACATAATATTGTAAAATATTTGAATCTGTATGCTCATCCTTCGACCGTATTTGCTTATACTATAGCAACGAACGAATGTTTATCTTAGTTTGTGACTTGGACTTGATCTAACCTGATGTCTATTTAGATCTTTTATATTTCCTATCATAATTAATGAACGCCTTTACAATATTTTATAATAATTCTGGTGTTGTTATACGAATATGTTACAATATGTTAAACAGATACTAGGTGACATATCCCGCTATCGACAAGTTATGACAAGTTCACGAAACTGCGTTATTTTTATTCAGTTGAAGTATCGTATTAGATTACTCTGGAATTTTATTATTCCACTCATCAAGTAATCATTTTGCTTTGTTAAAAAAAAAAAAAAGAAAAACAGTATTGCGTATTTGTTGACTTTCAAATAAATGACATATTGTGTTTAGCAGAAAAGTTTTTATCTGTTTGTGTATAATTTGAATATTTGTTATATGGTTGAAACCTGCAATACTGCAAAATGGAAGATAACAACGATAGACTAAAAAGATGCATTAATTGTAATCAAAGTAAAAAAAATTCTGTGGAAAATATAAACAAATTCGAACAGACGAAGAAATTCCAAGATACCAAGCTGTTTGCAAAAATACCGTTCAAATAGGTTCCTTATTTTGTAATAAGTGCAGATTATTATTAGTGTACAAACAGAGACAGGCAGGTGAATCGAACAGTGATGATAATAAAGATGATCCTCCTTTTTACGTACAGGAAAAAACTAAAACTGAAATAGAATATGTGGAACTTCCATTGAAGAGAGTAAAAATAACGCATACTTGTTGTACTTTATGTGAGTCAACGAAAAATCTTATTGTCGTGCCATTAGAAGCTCGTATTCAAGCATTTACACAACGTGGAATTTTTATACCGAAGGACAACCGTTGTTGTTAAACACATTTGATAAAAAAACGTTTTTTTCATGATGAACTTCGACTGCTCCGAGAATATTCCAATCACAGTTTCATGGATACAAGAGAAATACTTCAGTTTTTGGCTTGTAAAGTTGATGTTTCTCTTTACTCTCAAATTGGCGATTATTCTTTATCTGAAGAAAAACTCAAAACACTCACAGGCCTTAAGTGGGAAAACATTAATATATTGACTAGCATGAAAAATAGTGAAGCTCGCACAGTTACACAAGCATTGGCGGTGTTTTTATTTAAATTAAGAAGCGGCCAATCGAATATGATACAAAAAATATTTGGTTGGAAAGAGAGCAGCAGGTGTCAGACTATTTTCGTCAAATAATAAAAGCTTTTGAGAATGATATTTTACCGAATCATTTTGGGATTAATGCGAAGTCTAGACAAGATCTAATAATTAACGAGACTGCTTACGTAGCAAAAACTCTCGTATGTCGCCGTAGGAGCGGCAAGATGCGTTTTACCGTCGCACTCGTATGTCGCCGTATAGTCGCCACAATACATTTTACCGTTGCACTCGTATGTCGCCGCATAGTCGCCACTGTGGAAAATATTGTGACGTGTTCGGTCACAGAAAACACAATTAACAAAACAAAACAACGAGTTTATTTAATTACTAAAATTAATTTGACTACACTACAGTTATGAACAAGTCCGCACAATTTATTTCACTAAAAGTCACTTTTTAATCGCCGTTCCGGTAGACACTATTTATCGCTCTCTATGAACACTATCGCCTCTATGGTTCGCCTGTATCGCCTATCGATCGCTTTGCATCAGCTGTTACTGTAAACTGTCAACTAACTCGGTGTGAGTGTCTCGTCCGCTTTTATAGTCTTCTCAGCCTTTTTCTAGGGTATTCTACAGCCGTCTAGTAATTCAATTGTTTTCCCATTGATCTATGCTGGTGTTTTCTAGATGTATCAGGAAAGCCGAGAATATTCCTTATGTAATCAGGGAAGATGTTCATTAATTATGTTCACACCAACTTAATTGGCAAGTACTCGTAACACTGCCCCCTTCTTAGAATTGATCGTCCCGATCAATGTCTTGACCTTTGTAGGGCGCCAGGCGGTCCAAGTGTACAACTTTCATCTTGGCCTTTGGTCCTCTCTGAATACGGTAGACCACGTCATTCAGCCTTCTGACCACAGTGTAAGGTCCTTCCCAGGCTCGCTGTAGCTTCGGTGAGCGTCCTTTCCGACGGACAGGATTGTAAAGCCACACCTGGTCCCCTTCTCTGAATCCTGTGCTGTTGGCTCTCCGGTCGTACCTGGTCTTCATGCGGTCACTCCCTACTTGGATTTTGTTACGAACGGCTCTATGGATGGTATCGAGTCGTTCCTCTTAGCTGCTGTGCGTAGTCGGTAGCCGAAGGTCGCCGATCTTCTGGGTGTCCAAACCGGATGTCTATCGGTAACTTCAGCTCTCTTCCAAATAAAATGCTGGCTGGTGTTCTGCCGGTGGTCTCGTGAACCGCACTTCGATAGGCCAACAGGAACAAAGGTATGTGCTGGTCCCAGTCTGTCTGGTGATCGTTGACAACCATTTTCAAATTGGTTTCTAGCGTCGCGTTAAACCGTTCGACCATTCCGTCAGATTGTGGATGTAATGGAGTGGTCCTAGTTTTCTGTACTCCTAGTAGCTCACAGACTTCCCGGAATACTGCGGATTCAAAGTTCCGTCCCTGGTCAGAGTGGATCTCCATCGGAACTCCATACCGGCTGATCCATTGGTTGACCAACATTCCAGCGACCGTAGTAGCTTCTTGATTTGGGATTGCGTACACTTCGGGCCATTTGCTAAAATAGTCCATCACTACCAAGATGTACTTATTGCCAGCAGCTGTTGTTGGGAATGGTCCTGCTACGTCCAGAGCTATTCTCTCAAATGGGGCACCAACATTGTACTGTTTCATTCGCCCTCGGCTTCGAGTCTGAGGTCCCTTGGCTGACGCACACGTTGGGCACTTCTTACACCAATTTTCGACGTCTCTTCTACACTTTAGCCAATAGAATCGCTCTCGCACCTTCTCCAACGTCTTTGTTACTCCGAAGTGTCCTCCACCAACACCTCCATGGACTTCTGTCAGCACCTCGTTGACTCTGTTCTTCGTGAGAACTACTTGATGTCGAATTTTAGTTCCGTCAGGGCTTTCCCACACTCTTTTTAGTACCCCATTCTCGACGATGAGTGAATCCCATAAGGCCCAATAGCTCTTCGTGATGGTACTCGTACTACTAACATCTGCCCAGGTAGGTCGTGCTGTTCCTGCCTTTTTCCACCGCAGTATCGGTTTAATGTCTTCGTCGTTATCTTGGTCTTTCGCCAGGTCTTCGTTCTGCCAGTGTTCTTCAGGTTCCACCATCGTCTGACAGATCCTTGCCAAGTTGACTGGTTCCTTCTTTTCGGCGGCCATGCAATGTTTGCAGTTCTTCGAGCATGGTCTTCGCGAGAGGGCATCAGCGTTACCATGTTGTTTTCCAGCACGATGCTCGATGCTGAAGTCGTATACTTGTAGCCGCTGTAGCCATCGAGCCAGTTGTCCTTCTGGGTTTTTAAATTGCAGCAGCCATTTCAGGGACGCATGGTCTGTCCTTAACAGGAATTTTCGTCCGTAGAGATACTTATGGAAATGTTCGAGAGTTTTGACGACTGCCAGCAATTCTCTACGGGTCACGCAATAGTTTCGCTCCGGCTTTGACAGTGCCTTACTGAAGTAGCCAATGACTTTCTCTTTTCCTTCCTGCATCTGCGACAGTACACCACCAATTCCTACATTGCTGGCATCCGTATCTACAATGAAGTCTGTGTCGAACTGTGGGTACGTCAGTATTGGGGCTTGAGAAAGGGTAGACTTCAGTGTTTCAAAAGCTTGCTGACATCGTTCTGACCATTGGAAAGGGACACCATCCTCTGTTAACTTGTGGAGCGGTCGAGCTATATCTGCAAATCCCTTTACGAATCGTCGGTAATAGGAACACAGCCCCAAAAAGCTTCTCAAGTCGTGTTGGTTCTTCGGGACAGGCCAACTTCTCACAGCTTCAGTCTTGTCAGGATCAGTTCTTATTCCTTCTGAGGTGATAACGTGGCCAAGATATTTCACCTCCTTACAAAACAGATGGCATTTCTTGGGACTGAGTTTCAACTTGGCTGCTGAAAGCTTCTTGATCACTTCTTCGACATTCTGGAGGTGGTCTTCGAATGTCTTTCCCAGTACTATCACGTCGTCTAGGTACACCAGACAAACCTTCCAATTGAGCCCTTGTAGCACATTTTCCATAAGTCGCTCGAAGGTGGCGGGAGCGTTACATAGTCCAAATGGCATAACGTTAAAGTGCCACAGCCCGTAACCAGTCGTGAATGCGGTCTTCTGCTTGTCTTGTGGATCCAGTTCAACTTGCCAGTATCCACTCTTCAAATCTAACGTTGAAAACCATTTGGCACCAACCAAGCTGTCAAGGGTGTCGTCGATTTTGGGTAAGGGATAGCTGTCCTTTAAGGTTACGTCGTTGAGCTTCCTGTAGTCAACGCAGAACCTGGTCGATCCATCCTTCTTCCTAACCAACACTATCGGAGAAGCCCAAGCACTTTGTGATGGTTCGATTACCCCCTGCTCTTCCATGTTCTTCACCAGGTTGTTGACTTCTTCTTGCTTAGCCCATGGAACTCTTCTAGATGGTTGTTTAATAGGACGAGCTGATCCCGTGTCTATACGGTGGTATGTCAGATTCGTTCTCCCAAAGTCGTTGTCAGAGAGGGCGAAGACGTTTCGATATTTGCTGAGCAGTTCTTCGAACTTTCTAATTTGTTCGCTGTTAAGGTTCGTGGCCGAACGCTGCACTAAGTCTCGAAGAACGGTTGGAAGCGGTACGCTCTCTGCCATTGAGGATTTAGCTTCGACTTCGCATTGGAGGATGGACACCACGGGTTCAAGGACTCCTACTTCCATTCCTTTACACACTTTCTGTTCGAAGTCCTTCAAATTGACCACTCTGACAGATGCGTTCGGCGTCCCAGTTCGAATTAATGTTCGTCCTATCAGTATGGCTTTCTGTGTCAAGTCCGGGTTTTTGGCTTCTACTATCCCCACCAAACCATCCGCACCTTCGCCGTCGATGTTTATTTTGAGAACTACCTCGGATCTAGCAGGTAGTAATCGGTCTTCTGCTACGATGACCCTTCGAAGACCGTACTCTTTGGTGGGGTTTTGTGTTCTCGAACTTCTGTCTCATCTTCTCTACTTCCTTTTGTACTTCTTCTTTCAACTCATCTCTTAGCTTTTCTTGTCGTATCTCCAATTCTTGTCGTACTTCCTGTAATTCTTCTTTTAATCCTTCTTGCTCAATTTTTATTGTCCTTTAATTTCTTCCTTCATTTCTTCTTGTGCTAATTTCATTTCGTCCTGTCCAGCTTCCATTTTATTCTTCAATTCTTCCTTCATTTCTTCCTGGCCTGCCTTCATTTCTTCCTGACCTGCCTTCATTGCCTTCATCATTTCCATTAAAACCTTTATTTGTTCTTCCATTATTGCCGCTTGTTTTCTTGTTACTGGCATAAGGCTTCAAAATTCTTCTTCTCTTCGGACCTCTCCTACGATCTGTCGCACTAACTTTCTTCGGGAATCTTCAATTCCCTTACTATCCCACTCCTGACACCAAATGTGACGTGTTCGGTCACAGAAAACACAATTAACAAAACAAAACAACGAGTTTATTTAATTACTAAAATTAATTTGACTACACTACAGTTATGAACAAGTCCGCACAATTTATTTCACTAAAAGTCACTTTTTAATCGCCGTTCCGGTAGACACTATTTATCGCTCTCTATGAACACTATCGCCTCTATGGTTCGCCTGTATCGCCTATCGATCGCTTTGCATCAGCTGTTACTGTAAACTGTCAACTAACTCGGTGTGAGTGTCTCGTCCGCTTTTATAGTCTTCTCAGCCTTTTTCTAGGGTATTCTACAGCCGTCTAGTAATTCAATTGTTTTCCCATTGATCTTTGCTGGTGTTTTCTAGATGTATCAGGAAAGCCGAGAATATTCCTTATGTAATCAGGGAAGATGTTCATTAATTATGTTCACACCAACTTAATTGGCAAGTACTCGTAACAATATGACGGTACGGCCCTGTGAGGGTCCTTCGCGTCGTGAGTGCGAAAGGGTGTAATGGGAATGATGCCAGTTCGGGTGTGATACATTTGTTTAGTCTAATATAGTAGAGAAGTATTATTGTGGTGTTGTAAGCCGCCAGGGAGACAATGCTGTTTTGTTCCCATATAAATGTCATATGTAAATAAGTTAAATAGTACCTTTGTAAGAAGCAGCTGTTTTACTGCAATATTCTTAAATTCTGATTATAAAAATAAAGAATTCAATTTACTACAGGCACAATACTTTTTACCGTTGCATATACCTATTACAACCACTTCAGTATTCACATGTGCACCATTTTTGCGTTTTGATTATTACCCAATTTTATGACTAACACGATTGGGTAAAGTTCGGTGTGTTTTTTCGTTATATTTGGTAAAAAAAATATTTAAAATGCCCAAAAGATTTTTACAAGATGAAATTGAAAATGAGTTGCAAACTAGTGACGATGAATTTTATATAGACTCGCCTGAAAATGATAGATTGGATAGTGATAATATCAGTGAAGAAAGTGACTCTAGTAGTGGTAGTGATATTATAATTGCTAAAAGACAGAGAACCATGCCTTTACCATCAAGTTCAAGCAGCAGTGAAGAAGACCAGAATATAATACAGACTAATTATTTCGGACCATGGCAGGACGTCACATATCAGGATCAGGTACCAGACAGAATTCAATTTACTTCTGGGAATAAAATGGTAGGACCACAAATTCCAGATACCTGCACAAAACCTATGGATTTTTTCAAGCTCTTTTTTACCGATGAGCTAATAATAACAATAGTGGAACAAACAAATAATTACGCTAGACATAAAATAGCACAGAAGAGGTTGTCAAAACGTTCTACATGGCACACGTGGGTAGATACTACTGTAGAAGAGTTTACTGCATTTATTCGAGTTGTCCTAAATATGGGTACGATAACCGTATCTAACATCCAAGAATATTGGTCACAACAATTTAACGCCTTTCATTAGTAGTATATTTAGAAGGGAAACGATTTATAAAAATTTTTTGGGTGCTTCACTTGCATCAAAACGATCCAAATGAGCAAACTCTTAGGGCTCGAACTCAGAAAGTCAGCCACTTTTTAGATCATTTGGACAAACAGTTCACAGAACATTTTGTTCCATCAAGAGAGATATCAGTAGACGAATCTGTTGTTGGATTTAAAGGTAAAATTAGTTTTTTAACTTACAACCCTAACAAGCCTACGAAATGGGGGATCAGAATATGTGTAATGGCGGATGCTAACACTGGGTATGTTTATTCAATTTTGCCGTACTACGGAAGCTTAACTTCAGAAGATTTAGTAAGACCTGACCTACCTGTGAGTACAAGGATTGTGTTACATCTTTGTCAAAATTTATTGGACAATAACCCAGGATGTAAAGGATATCATTTTTACACCGATAGATACTATACCAGCTTGCCACTTGCAGAAGAGTTGTTAAAACTAAATGTTCATTTGACAGGTACTATTCAAATCAACCGCAAATTTATACCTGATTCAATAAAAAAACCAACATTTGCCGAAGATAACACCTTTGCATGCAGATCAGGTAATTTGATGTTATTGGCATGGAAAGATAAAAGGGTCGTTACTACACTTACTTCGTGGGATATTTCAGGAACACAGCCTATTAACAGAAGAGTACGTGGAGGGAATTTACAAGTTGTAAATAAGCCTAATGTAGTGGTCAATTACAATAAATTTATGGGAGGTGTCGACCGCGCAGACTCTTATTCAGCGTCATACTGTTTCCTGAGGAAATCATTGAAATGGTGGCGAGTTATTTTTCTGGGGACTCGAAATCTCCAGTGTCAATGCCTATCTATTATATAAAATTTCACAACGGGGCCAAAACAGAAAACCAATGACACATCTAAACTTTGTTCGGGAATTGGTTGACGAGCTGACAAAAAACTTTCGACAGGGGTCCAAAACTTCTGGTAGACCATCATCTGTAGATACAGAAGAGCGGCTAAATGGTAAACTACATATTTTGCGCCAAAATGATGGGAAGAAAAAAGACTGTGCGGTATGTTCTAACCGCAAAGTACAAGGCGGCAGGCGCGAAACTAGGTACATTTGTGGCACCTGCACCCGTAAGCCTGGACTACATATTGGTGATTGTTTCTAATGGTACCATACACTACAACATTATAAAATGTAATTTTTTTTACTTGTGTATAAATTTATTTCATAATAATGGTAGTAATTATGATAATGTTATGTTTTATTTGTGTTTCTCCCTCCTCAAGATTTATTATTTTTGTACTTTTATTTATTTTTAGTATTTTTCAAGTTTTTTGTATTTAGTTATCTTTCTTGTTATAATGGTACCTACTAAATTATTATGTTTAATTTAAATAAACATCTGTGCAAAAATATTATTTTTTTAAAAACCTCTCATAGTTTTTGACATTGTGCTATTTTTGCTATACTTTCTAAAACAATAAAACAAAATTCTCATTTATATTTTGTTTTACACTATGTGTATCTACTACGCTATTTTAGCACATTTTTAAAAAATTCCCATTTAAAAAAAAATTCCGAGTAGATAGATAAGTAGATAAAATAATAGTCCGAGTACAGGGAAATCGCAAAACAATATATACACGAGTGCAAAGGGTTAAAAGAGACCACACTGGCGTTGATATTTGACGGTACCTATGTTAGACATGAAAAAAGTAACAATAATACTTATCAAAGAAAATCATTTTCTGGCCAAAAGAAAGTTTCGTTATGCAAACCTTTTACCATATGTACCACAAATGGCTACATAATTGATATAGCAGATCCGTTTAATGCTAATATGAACGATGCCGCAATAATGAAAATATTACTAAAAGATTCGAATGGATTAGGATTAAGATCGATTATGAAACAAGGTGACTTATGCTTTGTCGATAGGGGCTTTCGGGATGTCGTAGAAAATATTGAAAACCTGGGATATAATGTTTTAATGCCAGCATGTAAGGGAAATCGAAAACAGCTGACTACCGAAGAAGCAAATCATTCAAGGCGTGTCACAAAAGTACGATGGGTTGTTGAAGCTGTACACGGAGATATCGGTCAGAAATATCATTTGCTGCATCATAAATTGGATAACAAGTTATTGCCTGTAGTTGGGTCGCTGTGTCGTATTGCTGGATTTTTACACAATATGTTTGGGAAAAGATTGAACTCGGATTTGGAACTTGGTGACACGATAGTTAATTATATGAGAGAACGTGAAACACAACAAAATACCTTACAAAACCTAATTGAAGCAAACAACTTGAATCGTCGCAAGAAACCTTTTACAACACTGTCTCCTACTTGCCTCATAGATTTTCCAGAGTTAACTGAAAAAGACCTTAAAATACTTTTTACAGGAACATACCAAATGTCACAAGCGGTATGTTACCTCGCTGAACTGCTGGATGGTGACAATATTACTATTGAGTACTGAGAAAATGATAGTATAATAAGGATGAAAGAAAGTTCCTTCTCGACACATCAATAGCAGGACATATCAATGTTTTATTGAATACGAACCAAATATGAACAACTATAAGGGCATAAAGAGATACACCTGTGATTGTGCTAATGGAAATAGGACTATAGGTTGTTGCTCACATGTAGCATCAATAATTTATTATTTGTCACATGCCCGTTACAAATCGAAAATCATCAAGCCCGCTGCAATATTAACACATATATTTGATGTTACAAATATTGCAACAACTATAGAAGAAAATAGTGACGAAGATTAAATCATTTCAATATCCGAGTTCAACCTTTTACCAAACATATTGTGTAAAAATGAATTTTTCTTTTTTTAATATGTTCCACCCATCACACATGTATTTAATTGTTACATACAGTAGAATCCGTTTAGTACGACTTAGCATATAACAACCAACCGCTTTTAGCGACGTAAGTTTAGGCGCATGTTTGGTTTTCATATGGCCCACTATGAAAGTACATCCGTTTATTTACGACTCCGCTTACAGCGACCGACCGCTTTTAACGACGGATTTTCACACAAAATTGTCCGATTACAATGACGACCGTTGACGTGTTTACAAATAAATCGAAACTATCATCGCCCCGCGCCGCGCTCCCCCCTTGCGCGTCAGTGATTCGAATGCGACAGTTTAGTTTTAGGCGTTAATTAGCAGGTGATGCGTGCTTTCGCGTACAAAAATGGCTTCTACAAAACGAAAAAGTTCCTCTGTTGAAGAAAAAAGTGTTATAATACAACGTTTAGAAGCTGGCAAGTCAAATGCAAAAATTGTACCACTCCGAGTGTATCTCAAGCTCTAAAAGCTGCAGAAGTGCTGAAGGTGTTTGTGCATTCTAATTTTGAAGATGACGATATGAAAAGTATGATGTCTCCTTTGCATAATAGGATCCGTACTTACTATAGAAATAAAAACCAAAAACAATAAAAAAACTACAGACTTTTTGCACTAGATTATTGTTGTTCGTTATATAGATTATTCGAGAGGTACACCATGTACGTGCACGGTTATTTTGTTATCCTACATTCGACATTTAAGTACATACATTTATGTACATAATTATTATTTCAGTTAGTTACTTTTCTTTTCATTATTATTAGATATATACATTATGTGAGACACACAAATAAATAAATATTTTGATTCAAAAGTTTTTTTTTCTCTTTTGGTCACCTAAATATTATTAAATACATTATGTATGTATGTATATATATGAATGTGATTTGAATGAAAATCAAAAATTGTCATTTCCTTTAGTGCGACGTCCGGTTAGTACGACCTAATATCACCGGTCCCTTCATGGTCGTTATAACCGGATTCTACTGTATTATAGTTTGATACGTACTGATTATACGTGTTTTTTTTTTGGTCGGTGTACCTTAAGAAATAGCCACTAAAAACCACCCCTATTTTTTTCAATATTTTTTTGCAACCCTATAGTTATTTGAAAAATTATAAAAAAAAATATGTAATGTAAAGCTAATTAGGAGCTTTCATGTCGCATTGGTTTCATTCAAATATCTATCATAGTTTCGTAGAAAAATAATTTTAAAGTTAAGGGTTACAATCCCCATTTTAGATATGTTCAGGAAATTGAGGAATACCTTAGAAAAGGATACCAACCCGTGTAAAAAAAGAATAATGGATAAACAGATATATTTTCCGAAAAAAAGATTGGATTAAATCTGTTGAAAATAAGAGTAATATTGCTACTTTAAATATTAGTTCTTCGTTTCTTTGAACCAACTTATTCTATTTCAGAATTTTTTTCCAGTTAATTGTAGTGGTTGTCCGTTTGGGACAGGGTTGGCATGTTTAAAACAAAGTGTTTTAAAACACGTGTTTCAAACACTGTTTAAAACACAATCTAAAAAAACACGTTTTAAATAAAAGTGTGTCAAACTTTTTTTAAGACAAAAATAAAGCGTAACATATTAAACATTCTTTAAATTCATTTGGCTAGAGAAGAATTATTGGTTGCAAGTATGAAATAAAGAACAATCTCACTCGTTACTAGAAGAAACCTCATTTATTTATTAGCTTGGAGAATTCTACTCACGAAATATTTTTAAACGATTGTAGTTTTTGGATATAGAATTCGACATTTTCTTGAAAAATACGACGTGGTATAGGCAAATTCGTACAAATATTTCGTACTTTTTCATATGGAAAATAAGAAAAGCATGTCCAATAAAAGCAATTAAATCTTTTGAGGGGTGTTATGCTCTAGTCGAAAGCTTTTGAGAATTCGGTTAGTTTCAAAGAAGTAGGAGATATTTTTAAATGGACTTGCTTAAGCGACACAAACAAAATACCGATGAAGAATCTACGTTCGGTGAATGTTTTGTCCTACCTGTATAAAGAATGGTAAGTTTTAAACATGTGTTCAATAAACGAGGGAAAAAGGTATAAATCAAATAAAACATATGAACACATGTTTTCAACATTTTGTACTGTTTGTTTCAAAAATTTTATTAAAAACTGTTTTTTCCAGCCCTGGTTGGGGATGGAGGTGGGTTAGCCTGTTTTCCCTTTGCTTTTTTTCTTGGTGTGGGATTTCTTCTTTTTGTATTTTTTTTATTAACACTATTCCATTTCATATTTTGTTTTTCTTATTTAGAATACACAGATTTAAATAAAGAATTTCAACTAATTGTAAATTAGCATTATTTACATTAAAATCACTTGATTCTTAACATCCTCTTCGTTTTCACAACAGTAATAAAATTGAAAATTAATAAACATTCTTGAAGGTCTCAATGCACTTATTAATTACATTTATACACAGCTTGAATATATTGGCGTATTGAATTCAAATTTAAAGTTCCCGGGCTATTTAACCACGCCTACATTGCTGTGATTGGCCGGCACAAAGTGCACTTTACGGCATGATACTATAACTTGACAAGTACGGGTTTTACTTCTAAATAACAGGAACTGAATTTAGTTCATTTTGTATGTTTGCTTCGTTTACATAGGTTAATTCCTCGTGAAGAAGTGATTTAGTATAGTGATTGTGGTTAGCTTTTTTAACGTAAACAATGGTGTATTGTGCGGTAATGGGTTGTACCAGTAATAATAACAAAAAAAGTAAAAACTATTCATCGAGTTGCCGATATTTTGGTTTTCCAACTACTAAAAATATCTGCAATGTATGGGTGAGAAACTGCTTCCAAAAGCATGATTTTAATATTAAAAATGATAGAATATGTTCGAAACACTTTTCGGATGATGATTTTTGTGTTAAAGAAAAATTATTAAAATTGCCAAAAAATAAGTGGAAGTTAAAAACTGATGCTGCACCTTCACTTAATTTGGCAAAATTTCCAAAAACCCAGACATCTAAGCAGAAAGATCGAGATGAAAGAACGAAACAAAGAGAATTGGTTAAAAATATACATAACACGTGAGTACTTCGGTAACATTAATTTAGTGAGTTTTTCCCTTCGTGGAATTTCAACTTTGAGAAGATGGGCAAGCAAAGTACATATCCAACCAGGTACCGTAAACAGGGGCTACTTTGACTTTCCGGGTTACTTTGACAAGCGCCGGGGCTACTTTGACACAGCGGAACTTGCCCGACTAAGCCATAGTTCTGCTTACGAACCATGCCGCAGTCGTTCAGTTTGAGGTTAGATTTATATTTCAATAGTTTTTCGGTTGTTTCTAAGCGTGCAGTGTTTACTAAAAAGATGGTTCGAGTGTATAAGAAGCGACTAGGTGCCCGTAATTACAAAAACTACACGGAGGAAACCTTGCAACAGGCGTTAAGTGATATAAGATCGAAAAAGTTATCTCAAAAAGCAGCGTCAGTGAAATACAACATAAACAGAACCACGTTGCTGTACAAAATCCACAAGAAACATGAAGGAACACCGGGTCATCCTCCTGTTTTATCCAAAGAAGAAGAAAAACTTATAGCAGAAACCCTGGGAACAGTTGGCGATTGGGGGTTCCCCATGAGCAAATCGGATATACGCAGTGTGATCGAAAAGTTCTTAAATAAGCAAGGGAGGTTTGTACCTCAATGGAAAGGTGGCAGACCTGGTTACGATTTCATAGAAGCATTTGCTACTAGAAACGGTTTATCTATAAGAAATGCTACAAATATTAAGGGACAGAGAGCAGCAATAGGAGCTCCTGAAATTGAAGAATATTTTAATAATCTTCGTGAAGTTCTAGGTGATGCACGATCATCTGAAATATTCAACTACGATGAAACGAATATAACGGATGATCCAGGGGCCAAAAAGGTTCTAGTGCCAAGAGGTCGCTAGCGTGTTGAAAGAGTCCAAGAACACTCCAGAACATCGGTAAGTGTCATGTTCTGTGGAAATGCCGAGGGTATATTATTACCGCCGATGGTTGTTTATAAATCTAAGAACTTGTATGAAAATTGGACTGAAGGAGGACCCAGTGGATCAGTTTATAGCCACAGCGAATCAGGCTGGTTTGATATGAATTTGTTTGAAATGTGGTTCTTTAAGGTGCTGATGCCACATATAAATAAAAACAGAGAAAACGGCCGAAAAATCATCATAATTGGTGACAATTTGGCGTCACATTTTTCTCCAGATGTTATAAAATGCGCTGTTGGCAACAACGTTTATTTTACTGCTTTGCCACCAAATTCAACCCATTTGTTACAACCTTTGGATGTTGGAGTGTTCGCACCGTTGAAAAGACATTGGCGAAAAATTTTGGACAAGTGGAGGCAAGAATCAAGATGGAAAGGAAGCATTCCAAAGGAACAGTTTCCTGGATTGTTGCAAAGACTGTGGTGTGCAATTGCCCCAAACATTTCAGCAAACTTGAAAAGTGCTTTTCGTGCAACTGGACTTCATCCACTTGATCCAGAAATCCCTTTGAATAAACTTCCTTCTGACAAGAATGATTCTGGTAGTCTTGGATAACAGCTTCTTGAAATATTTGAAAGAATCAAGGGGATTTCATCAAGCTCAGCAAAAGCAACGACGAGGTAAAAAAATTGCTGCCAAGCCAGGGTCTCAAATAACGCTAAATGACGTTAGCAGCAAAAATCAAACGAAACCCAAAGACTTCAAAAATGCGGCTTCGACTTCAAAAGGAAAAACTAAGTCGATGAATCTTCAAGATCTCAACGAGTTTGATTCTTCTGATGAACTTCCACTGAGCATCATTGCATCTTGCTCTGTGTCTTCGAAGAAAAAGCAAACGGATATAAAAGACGACAATTTGTGTACTATTTGCAATTGTGATTTCCGTTATTATAAACACAAAAACGAATGGATCTGCTGTGTTACGTGTAACAAGTGGGTCTGTGGCATGTGCAACAATGGCTCCAAGAACGCTTTCTACGAATGTGAAAGATGTGATGATGACCAGTGACCGCTGTTTGGTTAAATCGTTTGCGTGTTTGTTTCTAAAATGAATTTATTTTATTTGTTTTTTCGAGAATAGTTTCTTGTGTTTATACCTACATATTATACATGTATCGTTTTGAATAAAGTTTATTTGCAGCATATTTTGTCGTTTATATATATATATATATATATATAGATATATTTTTTTTTGTTATAAGGTGTCAAAGTAACCCCACACTAACATAACATTGACTTCCAATGCAAATGAAGGGGGGTGTCAAACTAGCCCCACAGTCTTGGGGCTTCTTTGACACAATCAATTGTGGATTTATTGCACCACACTGAAAATTTGGATTTAAACATTGTCCATAAGCTTAGTGCAGACTTACTAACTGTAAAAGGTAAAATAGATAATAATTAACGTCATAATTATTATTTTAGAAAACATTTAAAAATAAATACATTGTTTTAGGTGCTGAACGACAGAAAGTCAAATATGCAACTAAGTTATTTTCGCATACCATTTCCAAAGCAATTTCCAGATTGGGTATGCTTGGTCTTTAGAATGCAGAAAATAACTGGTCTGAATGCTCCGATTTTATAAAAATTGTAAATGACTGGTTTGATGTTTTCCATTCCCAAATTCCACATCTAGATTCAAGGAACAGAGTTAAAGGTTAACATTGATTATTTAATATTATTTTTTTAAATTACTTTATTAATTCTAATTATAATTCTTTTGTAGGTTATGGCTTGGATTTAACAGAGCACAATGAAATTAAAAAAAAAAATGAAAAACATGGTAAAAGGAATTAGAAAAGTAGGGATTACTAACGTACTACCATTTCAAAAAGGAATAATTATTAGTATAGAATCCTTAAAAAATCTTTTTATTGCCTTAAAAGAGAAATTTAAGTACATATTAACGTACCACCCTAATCAGGATCCCCTGGAAGGGCTATTTTCCGTTAAAAGAGCAATTGGAGGGTTGCATGACCACCCAAATGCACTTCAATTTAAATATCGATTACGGAATTATTTGATGGGTCGAAATGATCAAATAATATCCTGATTCTGCGAATATACAGGGTCAAACAAGCATTAGCCAACCAAGCACTAGCGGAAGTACCTTGAATGAGCCTACTTTCAATTTTCAGGTTTGTTTCTGGAAAATGTTTATCTATTTATCACATTTTTTAATTTGCAAATTTTTAGGTTTTTACAGGAAAAATGTTCGGTGCATTACAATTGCCCGATGATGACAACGAGAAAATAGTATGCGGCGAAGAAGTGATAAACACAAACGAAGAACTACATTGGGATGGTTTCGAGAATTTGGCAGGCTTTATTGCATTTAAATTAAGAAAAAAAGAAAAACTGGGCCATATTCCAGAATGTACAGATCCTTCATTTTCCTGGATTAATCATCTATCCGAAGGAGGATTGTTGAATTCTACAGAGGAATTTTTAACAAAATGTATTTTAAGATAAAAGTTTTGAATAAGAATCTAAAAGAATCGTCCAAAACTCGGAAACGAAAACTAAAAAAAATTATGAAATAAATGTATTTAAAAGAAAAATTGTGGTTTTTATGTTAAAAAAATATAGTTAATATTAACAATATGAACAAGTGCAAGCTCATGTTACAGAATAATATAATTTTTGATTTTAAATTTCACCTACAAAATACTGATAGAACTCTTACCAACCGTTCATGCTTTATTTTCCCCATTAAAAAATTGTTTATCAAAATAAAAAAACAAGTTATAGGAACACCTTCAAAGTATGAGCTATTGATTAAAAAAAGGATCATTCAATTTGGTGCACACAGTAAAAACCTATGCGTGAACGTACATAATTCTCATTAGTTTGCCCATTAGACGTAATTCATTTTGTCACACGATGACGTCATGCGCGCGCCGGTCCAAAACGTTCCCAAAGTGATCATATCTTGTCAAGTTATAGTATCATGACTTTACGGTATGCTGCTAGGCTGCTAGAAACGACAGTTCTCGCTAAACAAGCGAACTCTCCTCTGGTCTACCTACTGGACAAGTAGAGTAACCGCCCTATCTCCCTACTGACCAAGTAGAGCTACCAGTCCTGCAACCCGCAACGTTGCCAAGCGCCCCTTCAGAGCCACACCGACCGAATCAAAATTTCTGCCCACTTGTAACAAAACACCAGTAAAAAATAATATGTGTGTACTTTATGATTTTAATATCAAACCACTATCAATTTATTGGTAACTGCCTATTAAACAGTAAATCACGATTGACTGACAAATACACTCGGAAACAAACGAAAGCTCAGTTACCGGGCTGGACGTAGACGCTTGTACCCCAGACGTCCCACGGAAGCCTTCCCCAATCCGGAACACACCGCGCAGGACGAGCTACACCAACTCCCCCTCCTTGGTGTCTTTCCGCTCATCGACTGGGCGCTGCGGCCACCCACGGTACTCCCCCTCCCGTCTTGGGCCAACGAGCTTAACTGTTCCCCGACCTCCGCCACGTCGCCCGTGGAGTAGTGAAACAGTGCGTCGTACCACCCTTGTGACCCCCCCCCCCCGGGTGAACCTAGTGCCTAGACTCAGCCCTGACAATAAGGGTAGTGATATTTTTTAGCTATTAGACTTAGTTAAGGTTAGCTATTAGCTCAGATTAGTTGAATATGTATAATCTTTGCATATACAAACATCCATGTAAATAAGGACTAAATAATTTTCTCTGTATTTGGTACCTTAATTTTTTTAAATATATAATAGATAGATTGTTACCGGTCCGCCCCACCAGCAGTATCAACCGCAGGGCCACCACAGCCCCGTCCACCGGTAACAATTTTACCTACGTATAAAACTACCTAGAGATAGGTACTTTATCAAACCATCGTCATAGTACCATAGTTCCCAAGGTTTCAGACTAGTATAAAAACAGGCTTACTGTTGCATTAATGTTAAGGAACAAAACTTTTGAAAGTAACTGTAGAAGTGTCAGAATTGAGAGGAACGTAGGTATAATAATAAATACACCTACAGAGAGACGAGACGACAACCTAATTTACGGTTTAGGAGTTTTAACGCATGGTATTAGGATTTAATGGAGCATTGCCGTGAACAAGTTCACGGCAATGCTCCACAAGTCATACGAGGAATGGAAACTAAATTAAGGGAAAACAGATCAATAAAAGAAGAACTATTTTTATAATCCCCGACATTTGCTTACTTCCATATTAAAATATTTAAATATTCAACTAAATATTACGCTCTGTGCAATAAACATATGAGTATTAACAATTACGTATTACTAATGACGGAATTACATAATCATTGTGATAATCTGATGGAATCATTTTTTTATGGTTATTATCAGTAATTAATGACATTTAATATGATAAACACTAGCACAATCTTTTAATAGAAAGAAAACTATAAATACAAAACGAATCTACCAACTCTTGATTGCAGCAACTAAATTGAGTTTTTACGAAGATTTAACAAAAATGTTCATAATCGTAATAACCGTGATTATAGCTATTTTAGAAGACATCATTGATAAACTGACTGCTTGCTCATGTACCGAGGCTACTGAAATCTTTAAGTATATATGTATATTAAAAAATAATAAACTGACTGACTGATACCTATATGAACGGGCAGAGTGCATCTGAGTGAAATTCCAAAGACATTTTAAATAGTTCGTTGAACCTTCCACCCACAAAATGTATAGTATTTAACAGAATTAACACAGAAAACGTTTCTGAAAATGTAACCTTTCAGGATGAGGTGAAACGGCATTTCCAATTTTGTAATATTAAAGCAAAGTTAAGTGTCGAAAGCGTTTTACTTGCATTACCGTAAGATGGGGTGGCTTTGATATCGCGGGGCGACAATGATAGTTGTTCCGCCGGAGAATCTAATTCATATTTACAGGCATTCAGTACGTTTTGTGTGAGTTCTGGTGCGTGCGTCATACAGTTAGTTATCTTCACTTCCATGGGTGAACCGTGCATTGATTCTGTATTTTATAAGGTTCACGAAATTTCGGTTAAAACGTGAAGGTGCACTTGTGGTTTGTTTCTGTCGTGATTATAACTTTGATTGTACAAAGTTAAGAAATAAATCTACAAGATATTTGTAATGATGTAGTTTGCGATACATGCTTTAAGAAACAATAACCTAAAACAGAAAGTCATCACACACTTGAAGCACGGTATAATTTTGCCTTATATGCCGCGGGGTCACTTTGATCACGAGCCGAGGGTGAATTTGATCGCTGACCTTCACTATCAAAGTAACTCCATGGTTGCCTCTTTTTTCTCCCTTTTAACTGTTGCTGATTTCAGATGGTCCGTAACTACAAAAGAGTCCTTGGGAGTCGCAGTTACAAAAATTATACAGAAGAACAATTAAATGAAGCTCTTCAAAAGGTCATGGATGGTGAACTTACTATGAGGGCTGCAGCCATTCAACATAAAATTTCGTTTGGAACATTATTCAACCGCTTTCATGGCAAACATGTCCACAATGCTTGTGGGCAACCGATATTTTCTCTTGAGGAGGAAAAAGCTTTGATAAACGCTGCCACAAAGTGCTCCGAGTGGGGCTTCCCATTGGATTTACTTGATTTGAGAATGCTGGCAAAAGCATATTTGGATAGATGTGGCCGAACGGTGGCCAAATTTAAAAACAACATTCCTGGGAAAGATTGGGCATTAAGTATCTTGAAAAGAGACAAAACCGACGTGGCTCAACGTTTTGCTGGTAACATTAACAAAAGTCGTGCAAATGTTTCCAGAGAAACTCTCAGCAAATACTTTTCACATTTGAAAGAAGAATTGAAGGACGTCAGCGCTTCCAATATTTTTAATTATGATGAGACAAATGTTGGTGACGATCCTGGTAAGACTCGGTTTATATATCGGCGGGGCGTAAAATACCCTGAAAAAATTATAAATCATTCTAAAAACAACACAACAATAATGGTCTGTGGATCAGCCGATGGTACGCTTCTACCACCCTATGTGATCTACAAAAGTGAACACTTGTACAATACGTGGAAAGAAGGTGGCATACAAGGCAAACCATGTTGTGACCAGCCTTGTTGTACACGAGGATGCAGATTTAACAGAACCAGTCATGGATGGATAGATGCAAATACATTCCAAGATTGGTTCGAAACATGTTTTCTGCCTCATTCAAGGCGCCTAGAAGGTCGCAAAGTGTTAATTGGGGATAATTTGGCGTCACATTTTAATGATGTTGTAATAGCAATGTGTCAGGAAAACGACATTTCTTTCGTTTGCCTAATCCCTCATTCGATATCAGCGAAGACCTCTGGAATAGCCAAAGACGTTTTTCCTTCGCTTCTTTAACGCGCACTAGAAAAAATGGATTCTGTAACACCTAAAACTTATACCAAACCTGGAGATCGCCATGAATCAGCTATAAAACGGAACCTTATTAACGGGTTCTATGCAACAGGAATATATCCTTTCAACCCCAGTAAGGTAGTTGAAAAAGTTCCAGGGGAATTTAATGAACAGAATCCACAGCCTGTGGTAAACGACGTCCTGGTGGAATTATTACGAGAAAACCGTTTCAGTAATAATCCAACACGACCACAACGCAAGCGACAAAGGCTCCAAATCGAGCCAGGAAAAAGTATTGCCACTATAACTAGTAGTAGTTCAAGTGAGGATGAAGAAACTTCAGCTTCCCCAACAAAGATCAACCAATCATCGGAAAGCAATGTAACATTACTTGAAGAAGCAGAAGATATGGAATATCTACAACCGATGCCAGAACTTTTAGTTCCACATCGTTTAGTACTTGCAAATTTTGTTGGTGGCAAAAGAAAAGCGACAACATATAAATACCTGTGTAAAATTATGTCGACATATTCGGATAATGAATTTACCGTGGTTGGCTTTCAGTCGACTGATGAAACCAAAACAACATTCAAACTTGTACGCAATGACGTGTCGACGATACGATTATCAGACATTTCTGCTATTTTGCCAGTTTTCCAGCAGTAATGAAGACATTATCGATTTCGGGAAAAAGATCGATGTATTTGAATTTTCTAAGAGCCTGAGTGTTTAAAAGTTCAATAAAATCTCTTTAGCTTTGTTTAGCATAAAATTGTTTTAGGTATAAAATGTTATTTAGGAGAGCTGTTAGCTTATTTTTTCATTCTTATTCTCACCCACTCATAATTTTTTTCCTTAAACAGTTTTTGTTTCTTTACCATGTATTTTAAGTTAAATAAAATGACTTCGCATTAAGAATAAATTAACTTATTACTGATCAGTGACCCCCAAAAAAAAATTGAATGTTGTTTGAAAACTACTTCACCGATTTTGGCGTGGGGCGAATATGATCTTTTGATACATATGTACAGCTTCTTCAAGGTGTTTCCTATCCCTGATCAAAGTAACCCCAGATCACGTTTAAAGTTGATCAGCATGTTTTTATTTTTTTTTGCAGTTATTTTTGCAAAAACCTTAATTTTGTAAGATATACTTGATTTTGCATTATACCAGCGACCATTTGGATATTTTTAAAATCAGATCCACAAAAAAGTGACGAATTTTAGGCTGATGCAAATTCCAAAATGATCAAAGTGACCCCATCTTACGGTATATACGTAAAATAATTGTCAAACATACAAATACATAATACTTAAAATATAATACTTCTAAACTGTTTTTATTAAATTTTGATTGAATAATATTTAGTATCAACTGAATTGCATTTCCCAACATTTCACTTTTTTGCCTTGGTTGTTTCAAATTTGTTTGCTACCTTAATCAAAAGCATATTTCGTATATTACACTTCACAGGTCCTCTCTAAATATCCTATTGTTATATCCATATATGGTCACGAGCTGTTATTAGGACTACAATCACGCTATTGTGACGTTGTTGCAATTACTTACTGCATCGCTAATAGTGATGTCAATATTGTAATGATTCGTTACTCAATACTCGTTACTTGGTAGTAATCGTAGTAATCGAGTACTACTTTGAGAAAGTAATCGTTACCGATTACTTTTAGTTATACCGCGTCCCATCGGTACTCTCGGTACTGTTCGGTACATTAGTCGTAGGAGTCGTAAGACGAAGTAATCGAGGTAATCGATATGCCATGCCAATTCGATTACCAATATTATTTTGTGCAGCATATGGGAACAAAAAAATGTACCATGTACCTGTTATATTCAATATCCATATTATGTACCTAGGTATATATGATGTATGGGTGGAAATGAAACAGAACGAAGACTATCTATGACAAAGACAAGCTCGTGCTTAAAGGACTACTTGCACCATTCATCGTGTTATTATTTTATTATAAACATGTAGATCAGCATCGCGTCGTCGTTTGCGTCAACATACGATAATATAAATATCTGTATTTATAGTTACGTATAATTTAGGTACTAGGTACAATGTTAAAAAATGGCTTGTTGAATTCTATTGATTTATAAAGAGAGCTGCACTTTTCTTATTGTTATTATTATAAAACTAAATTTCTATTAACTATTTATTTTTTATTTAGGAATAAAAGATAATACATATAAAAAGGTAATAACATAATTATACACATAGGTACATATTACCGATTATTTATTGGTAATCGCCGTTACTGTGGATCGTACCTAGGTAAACGATATTATGTATTACAGAAAAAGTAACGAGTATTTGTAACGATTACAAAGTAACGAGTATTGATTAATAAAGTAACTGGTACTAACGAGTACCAAAAAGTAATCGTACTTGACATCACTAATCGCTAATGTTACCTTATATGGTTATGGAAGTGTTATGCGCATCCGACGCCTACAAATGTTATATAAGCTTAGAATTGTAGAAATTGAATCAGTAATCGAAATCAATCAGTAATCGAAATTAGATTCATTTGTTAACTTAGAAACGTTATCGGTTGCGAGTTATAACATTGTGTCTAGATCAAATAAAAACTCTTCTTTTAAATATTTATTATTGTCTTGCGTGTGTGTACACAAAACTGGCGCTGCTTGAACAGGATCAGCAAAGGACGTTTCCTTTGCTTCGTTGCTGATACAACAACAAAAATTTGGAAAACGAACCTCACCACCCAAGACAGTAAGAAGAAGTCAAGATTGGTCAAATATCTGGAGAAGAACTATCAATTGGTGTTAGAACTTGTCCATTGGATTTTGATTAATTTCGTAAATTATAATACCTGAGTAAGTACCATTTTTGATACCATTGCTTGTATTATTTCATTTTCCCTTGACATTTGATTTACAATGACTACCTCTTCAACTGCCGTTTCCCTAAGTGATTTCAAAACAAAATTTGATTTCTTTTACTCACTAATTCCAAATTATGATGGTAAATAAGCAGAATTATCACAATTTACTAAAGCTGTAGATAACTTTCATGATAATATTGTTACCGCTTCACCAGAATATGCTAATTCAAAATTCATTGCAATTTCAAATAAATTAAAAGGAGATGCCGCTCTACTATTTTCAGTAGAACGACCAGAAAATTGGGCTTCACTCAAAAATCTATTAAAACAAAGATTTGGTCCTATCGAAAATACTAATTTACTTTATAATCAATTAATAGGTTGTGGAATGTTAAATAACGAACATTATGAATACTACTATTTACGTATTCACACTATATTGAGTAAATTAATTGAATCTGTAGAAGGTTTCCAAGATGCAAATTATAAAAGGTCACATTTTAAAACAGAAGCTACTAAAGTATTTTGTGCTGTTATAAGTCAACCTTATAGACAACATCTATTGTATAGACAACCCTTAACATTACAAGACGCATTAGGCAAATGTAAAGAATTAGACAATTTGAATCAAAACGCTTCTATGTATCAACAAATGCAAAGAATACAAAATACTAAACCTACACAAATTAATCAACCAGAACGAAATCCTATTCAAAATTATCAACCGCAGATCTTACGACATCAACCCTTCATACAACGACCTTTTTACACACCTAATCAACAAATAAATATTCGTAAACCAACACAAACACATGCAATATTTCCCACCGTAAATAAAAATATTCCTGCTAAACCTTTTATAATGCCTCAAAGACCAAAACACGCATTTCAAACATCACAACAACCCTCTAAATTTAACCCACCCAAAATGAATACTGGCGACGTATCAATGAGAACTGTTAGTAACTTTAATAAGCAACCTTATCAACAACATTCCCTAAATTATTTCCAAAACCAATATCAACGACCACCTTTTATTGTTGAAGAATTAACAAACACAGAAAATGAGAATTTCGTTTATGATGAACAGGGTAATGCATATTTACCAGTAAGCACCATACAACAAGAAGACGAAACATATTACGAAGAAGAAAATATTGAACAACAGGAATGTAATGTCCAACAAGAAGACGAAAATTTTCCAACACCAGCCTCGAACACGACTGTTACGTAGATTTAGACGAACTAAATAATATTTTAATTAAAACACCTAAACTCCCATACATACAATCACTTTATTATAATTGCAAAATTTTGATTGACACTGGCGCATCAATGTCTATAATGAATCCCGAACTAGCTCAAAATTATTTTTCTGAATATATATACGAAGAACCTTTCGAAATTAAAACTACACACGGCAAAACAATTGGCAAATACCACGTAATTGTACCATTTTTGCATGAATTCGACGAACCAACTGAAATTGAATTTCTTATTTTTAAATTTCACAATAAATTTGATTGTTTAATTAGTAATCCAGATCTTAAAAACATGAATGTAATTATGAATTATTCTGATATGTTAACACTTTAACTACACCATACGCTACTATAAAATTTATTGAAACAAAAGATAGAGTTATTGACGCCTACACACTTAAGAAAATACCAGTCGCTATAGATAAAGGTAATTTTACGACAAACAGTTCCCAAATATTACCAGGAATCTACACCGCAAATAACGGTTACGCACATGTCTATTGTCTCAATAATTTTGAAACATATGAACCCATGGATGTTGACCCCATTGAAAACTACATAGAATCTGAAATACCGCCTCGCAACAGCGAAGACAATTCTTTCGATATCAACTTAATAAGAACAGATCACATGAAC
This sequence comes from Agrilus mali, assembly GCA_029378335.1. Lineage (NCBI taxonomy): Eukaryota > Metazoa > Arthropoda > Insecta > Coleoptera > Buprestidae > Agrilus > Agrilus mali. The sequence goes on from CM055656.1 coordinate 13,774,879, forward strand.
CAAGAAGAACGGGAAAAGATCACACAATTATGTCATAAATACAAACAAATATTTCGTGAAGATCAATCAAAACTAACAGCTGTAACTAATGTAACGCGTCATATAAGAACCACCGATGATGAACCAATATATAAGAAATCATTTAGATACCCACAAAAGATGAAAGAAGAAATTCAAACGCAAGTAAGAAGGCTACTCAATGATCAAATAATAAGACCATCAGTATCCCCTTACTCCAGTCCTGTTTGGATTGTATCTAAAAAGATGGAACTTCAGGCAAAAAGAAGTGGAGAATGGTAATTGACTTCAGAGAATTAAACAAAAAAACAACAGAAGATAAATATCCACTACCGCGAATTGATGACTTGCTTGACGCTCTCGGTAAATGTTCTTATTATACCACCTTGGATTGATTTAGCAAGTGGATTTCATCAAATTCCCATGCATAAAGAATCTATAGAAAAAACTGCATTTAGCGTAGAAAACGGACACTACGAGTACATTAGAATGCCATTTGGATTAAAAAATGCCCCTGCGACATTTTAACGTATGATGGATGAACTCTTAAAGGAATATCTCTATAAATTCGTATTCGTTTATATGGATGATATTGTAATATTTTCTAAAAGTTTTTACGAACACATGTTACACCTTGATAAAATATTTTCCAAATTAAAAAAAAATTGTCTTACCTACTGGGTGGGGAAAGAAGTTATTAGAATAGATTAAGAAGGGGTGAATTGTTGAGATCTGTTTGATCATTAAGTAATAACTGCGGATTGACATTTTTAATTTTGTTTTATTAGAATCGTTGGAAATAAACAAAATTAAAAATGTCAATCCGCAGTTATTATTTAATGATCAAACAGATCTCAACAATTCACCCCTTCTTAATCTATTCTAATAACTTCTTTCCCCACCCAGTAGGTAAGACAATTTTAGTTATATATATATACAGTGTCCGGTAATATTTGTACAAATCTCACTTGATAAAGCTACAGTGTAGCGAAACTATAGTCGTGATTTAATAATAAAACTGTGAAAAGTTATTTGTGTATCATTTTCCATGGAAATTATATGATCAACTTCAATGACAAAGTTACCATTAATCAAGATGTCTACTTACGAGATAAGACAGCAATTACCAACATCATGATAACATCTTATTATATACCAATACCTTCACCAAATAAGAAGATCAAGTATCTCAAAGTTTATCCAGAAAATGGAGAAGAAATCCAACAAATGTTAGAAGATATTGAGAAGACACCAGTACATCTTCAAAAGATCACCTTTTATGCTCATACTTCTATTACAGCCATACTACTAATCGTCTTTATCTGTTTCTTAGTCTTATACTGCTATAAAAAACCCCAAAATAGTATCAACCGAGGGATCTACCCTAAAATCGTTTGCGAGCGAGGACGCTCTCACTTATATGGTCATGAGCTGTTATTAGGACTACAATCACACTATTGTGACGTTGTTGCAATTACTCACTGCATCGCTAATGTTACCTTATATGGTTATGGAAGTGTTATGCGCATCCGACGCCTACAAATGTTATATAAGCTTAGAATTGTAGAAATTGAATCAGTAATCGAAATCAATCAGTAATCGAAATTAGATTCATTTGTTAACTTAGAAACGTTATCGGTTGCGAGTTATAACATTGTATCTAGATCAAATAAAAACTCTTCTTTTAAATATTTATTATTGTCTTGCGTGTGTGTGCACAAAACTCTATCCTTTTATTGGAGGTATCACAAAAGTGTACGATACAAAAATGAAACAAAGTAAGGTGATCAAAATTGTTAAATCAAGTGAAAAGCTAACAGAAATTCTACGAAAATTACGTGTTTTAAAAGAATATTTGTAGATCCAGAATAATATGCGTGTATAGCAGGCAAGAGAAAGTCGAAACGTTAATAATGTAGAACTCAACTGATAAATTCTTCTCTTCTTCGTACCCTTGTTTCGTCATCCGTGAATTTTTTATTAAAAAAATATTCTTGCGTTGTCTTATACGATATATACACGGTAGTGTATTGCATGTTTAAGGTAAGTGTACGTACTTTCGACAGTGACCCTAATTTCGACACTTTATAATATATTAAATGATATTAAGAAAATGGTAGAAGTTCGACGCACATGTTTAGTGCACTGACATCTATGAACACTTCTGAAAATGATGCATTACAGTTTCTGTTTTATCGGCATGTTAGGTGAACTTATTTAAGACAATATCATTTCATCAACGGTTGTGGTATCGATTTGTGGTGATAGTTCAATTTCTTATAAGGTTAGAGAAAAATTGATAACTTCTAAACTTTCTCCAGGAGGTAATTTTCAATTATAGTAAGGAAATTTTATGTTTGTGTTAATAAATATTATTGATTATTAGTTAAAAAAACAAATTTCAGGGATTTTCAGCTTCTTATATATAAATTTGTAGCGTGACGAATTTAGGGACACTTAATCATACTGTTGTCCAAATTTCGACAGTCGATGTCGAAATTAAGGACATTTAGTTGCGATTAAAATTCTTTATCCTAGTTTAAAGTGTGGCGTTTTCAATACTTTGTATCTCATTCTATGCCAGAGTAAAATAAAAGTAACAGGTCCTAAATTCGACAGGGGTGTCGAATTTATGTGCAGTTTGCATCTAAATTCGACACTACTAAAATTGACTTAACTTACAAACTTGTTTCGTTAATATCAATGATTTTGGCTTGTATATTTGATAGCTTAGAAATATCTTGGTGCCCTAGAGTTACCTAATGTATCAAGTAACAGCCAGTATATCGGCATCTAGTGATATTTGCTGCTATCAGACTGCGATTCACTACATGTTGCTTGATATTATGTATTTCTTCCTCTTTTTACGGATTATCTTAAATGTTGTCCACGATTTATCGAAACCACCTTTGGCGTGCTAATGAGAACTAATTCATTTTAAATTACTTGGATAAAAAAGTAGAGATTATATAACAAATAAATAAGTAGGTGCTTTACAGCTTATTTCAATTGAATAATAACATGGAGAAAAAAAATATTATAAATAACGACCAGAAGATCTGAAAAAAGCCCTTGAATCTATTAAAAATGGAATACCTTGCGCACTTGCGGCTAAAATGCATTAAGTGCCAAAAACAACTCTAATAGGAAAAATAAAAGGCCGATTTCCAGAAGAATGTAGAAGTGGTGTTTCGTCGGTTTTGTCATCAGAAGAAGAGAGTGTACTGTCGCAATGGGTGATAAATATGGGAAAAATGGGCTTTCCTGTTATCAAGTTACAACTTTTAGATAGTGTTGAACATCTAATTAAAAATTTACAAAGGCCCAATCCTTTTCCTAAAGGAATATTTAAAAATGCATTCCGAATTTGTGGTTTATACCCATTTAACGAAGATAATGTTGATTATAATAAAATTATCACCAATTATATTGAAGAATCAATACTACCCATTGATAATAATATAGTGAAAAATTTACGATTCGTTGAACATGAAATTGGCGCTACTTTTGTTAAAAAATTTTATAACTGTAAAGGAGGGGATTGGTGCTATGACATCGAAAACTTAGGGCTGTATAATATTTGGCTGAAGATTTTTAAAAAAACTGGATTATCTTTTGAAGGAACAGCAAATGAGGAAGAACAGGAAGATACCCAGGAAGCCTCTGGGTGCATGACAAAAAATAATTTGAACAATATAATTATCGAAATAGAAGAAGGGTTAATATTAGAGGAAGGCTGGCAAGATAGACTCGTATTGGATGACAATATATATACAGAAATAATGGGAACAACTACACAAGAAAATGTAAGTTCTAACTTAAAATCTGTTGAAACGTTAAAGCAACATATAGAAAAAAAACGGAAACCAATAAAAACTTAGAACAACACAAGCAACAAAAAGATAATAGAGAACTAACTGAGACAGAAGAGATTTTATTAACAATCGTAAAGACATCTGAGAAAAAGGAACAAGGTGAGTTCAAGAAAAGGGACCAGACTGAAGACACTGCCTGTACAAAAAGCACCCAACAAAACGTAGAAGTTAACAAAAAGAACAATTCTGAAAACGAATCCGACATTCCCCTTGCATTCATGACGGAAAACTACAAACAACATGGTGAACGAACGCCAGAGAAGAAAATCGCTAAATGCACAGGTAAACTAGACACAAACGAACGCTGTTCGAGCATTCTTCCTGGAGTTAATGTACCAACCCCCTTTAAAAAGGCTTTATTTTGGCCAGAGACATCAATTTCTCAATATCAGTCAAAGAGAAAAAAAGAGAAAATTCCGTCAGTTACCAATTCGGATGCTTGGCGTGAATATTACATTAAAAAAACAGCTGAAAAGGAAAGAATAAATAAAGAAAAAGAAGAAAGGAAACGGAAAAGAACACAAAAAAAATTTACGATGAGAATAAGAAAAAAATACATAAGGAAAGGATAATAAAGGAAAAAAATAATAAGCTTCAAAAAAAAAAACAAAAGCTCAAGTAAACTCAAAAGAAGATGAGACACAGTACGCAAATAAACAAAGAAAATCTACAAATAGGTCATTATGTTGTAGTGAACTTTGAAGGTGATCTACATCCTGGTATTATAACGGATTTAAAAAAAATAGCGCTTTGATTAGTGCTATGACAAAAGCAGAAGATAATTGGCAATGGCCGCAAATTAAAGAAATTTGGTATAGCTTCGATGAAATCGAAGTTATCATCGAATCACCAGCGTTGAAAGAAAATGGTGTATTCCACGTGAAAGAAATAGTTGTATTAAAATGTTCAAATAAATAAAATTTGTATTTTTTTTGTTTTTTTTTTCACCCAATATTAAAGAAAAAATGCAAACAATTTTTAATGTCGAATATAGGGGCAGTTAATGTCTATTTTAGGGAAAGTGTCGAAATTAGGGTCCACAAGCTGACGAATTTATGGTCAAGATAAATATTTGGGTGTCGAACTTACATTCACCAAACATATTTTCAAATTTATTGCAATCTTAAAAAAACGTGTTAATATTTTCCTAAGGCAATTATTGATTTCATAGTAGAAATAACCGTCCTTATTGGACACAATAGTAAGCAAGCATTATTTTCTAAAATATTTACAAAACAATAACATTTTCACTCTAAACCTGTCGAAATTCGGGACATTTACCTTAATAAACTAATTGTGAATATGAAAAAAACACATGAATTAACAACTATTCCGGTGGTATTAGATATAGAACCATCAGAAGGTTATGTAAAACTAAATTGCAATTTTTTGTACTAGGACAAACAGGCCGCTTGCTTAACGAAAGAATTCAGCAACACCTAAAAAACTAATTTCATGAATGAAGAGACTTGAATTTGATTTGGAAAATAATATCATAATTTTACAAAAGTAAGAAAAAGGAAAAAACAATTATTGAGTTAGAACCTATGGAAAAAACATTAAAAATAACAAGAAATTGAAAATGTATATAATTTTATTATTACAGATAGGTATGTTAGTTAGTTAAAATAACCCCACCTTTAGTTTAAGACGATAGTTTGTATGAAATTCTGGTGACAGTTCTTATAGGATGAAACAATTGTTAAGAACAATAAATATCATTCTAAATGAATCCCATATAGTAAAAGCTGAAATAATCTACTATTTAAAAAAGTTAATATTATAAATTCTCTCTGTTTCTCATTGACTTTTCTAACAATACCTACGTTATAGGTAGGTTTAAAATTATCGTACACAATAAAATATAGTGCCTTAGGTAGGATCAAATATCCAAAAAAATCGGATGTATGGCCTCTTAAACAAATAATTACAAAAGTAACAACTTTCCCCTATATGAATATCCAAGAATAACACATATTTCAAACAGAACAAGCCAGCCAGACGTGGATGATGCGTGTTTATTTGCGGAATTCCACTGTAGTACTCATCAATGTGTTTAAAAATGGAAATTGATGTAAACATTTTTCGAAATTTTGTAGTGGTGTAACATTCGGAAATAGAAGTTCCTTTTCAATGAAGTTAAAACAATAATAATTTCGGTTTCTTATACTGCTATTACTGTTGAATCTGTGGCACGCAAATAAATTTATGTCAACTGATGAAAGTATCCTTCGGGATTGAAAATAAACAGGAGCGTTTCAGAAATAGACTAGAGAAATAAGTATTTCAAGTTCATTACGCGCCGTGTCTATTTTACAATCGCCGTTTACAATTTAAATGCCTGTTTGTTTGTTGCGTTATTTAACTAATAAATATAAAGCAAATGAATATAACTGGAAAATTAAAATTTTGTTTATAAAAGTAATATTTATTTCCATTTGTTCTTATTTTATCACATAATCGAAAAACATCTGATAATTCAAGTTAATGACGAACTCACATAATTGTATTTCTATTTATATAAAGCAATTTATTCAACTTTGAGACGTTTCGTTTCAGAGACTCATCGTCTTCATTTTTATAATTCCCTTCTAGGCAAGGAAGTTATTCTTAAAGCCATTAAAGGAGCAGTACAGCATACAACATGCGTTTTTAATGTTCATTATTTTTATTAAGATTAAAAATTATAGTGCTATGTAAAGTTTATACTAGTTATATGTGTAACTTCGACTTTAATAAATATTTAAGCAAGAAACCATTTATCGAGTCGATTCCTTCACAACAATCAAAGGATGCGACATATCTTTGCATCAGCAAATCCTCCAAACTGTACGTAATTTCTATAATCTTTGGGTTTCACTTTCTATGATTTCATGGTCATCTATTTCTATCGCTATTTAATTTTCCTTTAATTTCTTGATATTACGTCATTTAATATCCGCGGTAAAACTAGATTCCCGTTTAATGATCAAAAAACGTTTAGGTTTCGTCAAGGATTGATGCCAGTTCTAAGAATATCTTTTAGGAAGAACCTTGAACTTGATTTTTTTCTTTTGACATCCAAGCAACATAAAACAAATGTTTTGGTCCAATTATGGAGAAATAAAATCGTTTTTTGAACGTTTTGTAGTATTTTGAGTGATTTATGAAACGTGAAATATATAATGTACTTATTATCTTTGTACCATTTGATTGTTTGATACATTTATGTACAAGCATATCATGAAAAATGAGATAATAATGTTCATTACGACACGTCCTTATAAATAAAACAGTATGAAAATAGATCACGGTGAGTGTACCACTATTATAACCTCATGTCGTTGCTCAAAATAAAACCTTGCAGATTCGATAGGAATCTCATATCAAATATTGTTTCCTGCCATTCGATAAGCACTTATTTCTCAAATGTTGCTGAATCTTACTTATTATTAGCATAGTAACATATTATACCTTTTCTCAATATCGTTAACCCTTATTTTTAATTTTGTACAGTTTTTAAGTTTAAGCTGTAAATATAATAGTGTTACTGTTGTGACAGATTTTTATTTCCCAAATACTTGTTTTGGATGACAACTCTGCCTTTCAGTATTTTGTGTGGCATCGCTAAGTACAAACATACACTTGATTAAAAATATATTTCATCAACAGAATCGTTTTGATATTTCGTATCACTAAAACATGTTTTAAAAGAGTATATGAGAAAGATTGCTAAGTAAATGTGAAAAATAATAAGAAAGAGAAAAAAAGACCAAACCATCAGAACAAATAAAACCGAACAAACAGAGTATTCTACAGCAAATGATAACACATAATGGTAGTTTGTAACATAAATGAATTAATAACATAAACTGTATTTATATTATTATAAACAAATAGGTGCAGTATGATTAAAATGCTTAATATCACCTGTATATACCCAAGAGAATAGTATGTGAGTATAGTAAATAATAAAAAATTTGGGTATACTACCACCTTACCATAATGGTAAGGTCAATTAAAAAATATGGTGAGTAGGTAAGTAAAAACCTGTTAGGTAGGGATCGCTTCTCCAAAGTTGTTATTTTTTAGGGTGAAGAAAGGTTATTTGGCGATATAGGCTTTGGTGATACCTTTTATTATCTCTGCCACAAAGAAACCTGTATTCGAAAACATTTTGTTCAGAGATGGCGCAACAAATAATAATCCAAGCGTAAATCCATTTCAACAAAAATACGCGTTTACAAACAACCAGCAAAACGTATACGTTCTAATGACAGTTTTTGATCGAAATGCTTACAGTGTGCGTGGAATCGTTCATGTTTTAGTTATAATTAGAGCTGTAGCAAACCGTATGTATTTGGTACTGAGTAACGGGTGCGCCATCTAGTAACGAATAACGAAACGTTACACACGAATGCATTTCGTTATTCGCATTTTTCGGTACCTACACTGTTTCAGTTCACGTAAGTACCGTTCATGCGTGTATTGAAACGATAATATAATCGATGCATAATGGATTGCGATGTTATTGTGATATAACATAAGCTAACTATTAAAATTTTCAAAATAATAAATCCATTGCAAATTTAGTAGGTTCCGTCAACAGTTCACTTGCATCTAGTCCTAATATACTTTACCTATTAAATCAAAGTAAATTTAAAATAACTTATACATAAGTCTGGTTTAAAACACGGAAAAGTGAAAAAATTCACCTTACGCAGCTTGGTATGTAATGTATAAGTATATAAGTATGTTTTCTACAAATTAATACGAATGTTGCGACGCCGCGACGTTATACTGTACGCGTACGCAATACGATTTGATTCGTTGCTCTAACATAAAAATGAGGTATCAGAAGTAACGAGTAACGTAACGATACGATAGTAACGAGTACTAATTGTTATAGTAACGAATACATACGGGTACGCTTTTTTCGTTACTTTTACACCTCTAGTTATATTATAAGGTATGTAGTAGAGAAAAATAATATTGGGATGAAGGAATTAAGCACATTCTAGTGTTTACTGTTCTGCTCCATCTGTGAGAATTCGTTAACATGTGTGACTGTTATAGTCTTAGCCGTGTATAGCATTTGAGTAGGCATTTTTTTTCGGTAGTTATGTAGGAATGTAAACGCTGATATACAATAATTTATTATTATAATCTAATAATGTTTAGTAAGAACGTTTTTGCATCAGCATGTGTAGGAGAGTACAGAGAAATATAAAAACAATGTTTTTTTATAATTGCAGATATCACCAAATTACCTATAAGGTAAACCCGGGGAAGTGTGATTTTGGGGCAAGTGTGAATTGTTACTCTAAAAACTTTAATAAAATTGATATTGTTGCGCCATTTGTTGGATAGGGAGCGGCATCTATTCCCCACCAAAAGATGCTAAAACCAACATTCTGACAGATCCCTACGTCGAGTTATTTCAGTTTCCGTCATAACCTATTTGCTACGACTGCACGTGAATAAACCCATGTTTTTTTCCATTTGTTTAAATTCAGTTTTATTGCGAGGTAAGTTTTCATTTCTATACATAATTGTGCTATTGAGATTGTAAATTTAAACATGAAATAGTTGAAAATACGCTGCAAATGGTCATAAGACTTTTTTAGCCTAAGTCACACTTGCCTCAGAAAAAAGGCAATCGAGGCAAGTGTGACTCAGATTGTGGGGGAAAGTGTGAACCTATGTTATTAGGTATTTCATTTCATTTCAGAAAAAAATGGTTCGAAACTATCAAAGAAAAACTCAAAGGGCGTCACAATATTCAAAAGAGATATTGAACAATGCAGTAGAAGAAATTAGTAAAGGAGTTTTGACAATCTATCGTGCACATAAATTATTTAACATTCCCAAAACAACACTTTTTTATCACTTGAATGGCAGTCGTGGGAAAAAAAGTAACTCACAAGGTAGGTCACAAGCCATCCCTATCTAACATGAGACACGCTTGGCTGCAGCTCTCAAAATAATGGAATCATGGGACTTCGGCATATCACGACAAGAATTTTTTCAAATTGTTACAGAATTTGTAAAAATCAACAAAATAAATACACAATTCAAAAACGATTGTCCGGGAGATGACTGGTTCATGAATTTTAAACGCAGACACAACTTGAGCATTAAGAAACCCCAAAGCCTTGAATATTCAAGAAAAAAAATGACAGATTCGTTTGTGATTAATAATTATTTTGATATTTTAAAGCGAGTTTTGGACGATTTAAATCTTCACGAATCACCAGAATTAATATGGAATCTCGATGAGTCGTCGTTTTCACATGATCCACATAAAACAAAAATTGTAGGTGCTAGAGGCAAGCCTAGTTCCAGATTAACTAGCGGTCCGGGGCGTGAAAATACGACAATTCTATCAGCGGTTTCGGCATCAGGGCTAAAAGCACCACATTTAATAGTATTCAAAGGGAAAAACATTTGGGATAGTTGGATAGCTAATGAAGAAACTAGTTTTGCTGGAATAGCATATGCCGCTAGCCCCAAAGGCTGGATGGATTCCGATATTTTTTACAACTATTTCCATAAGACGTTATTACCAGCGCTTGGCGATGCTAGACCTGTGTTGCTAATATACGACGGTCATAGTACACATGTTAACGTGAAACTGATAGAACTAGCTCGTGAAAATCAGATCACAATCCTAAAACTTCCACCACACAGTAGCCATCTCCTACAACCTCTAGATTTGGCAGTCTTTAAATCGCTCAAAGACAATTGGGACAAAGAACTAGTCGTTTGGCAAAGGAAAAATGTTGGTATAAAAATCCCCAAGAAAAAATTTTCGAAGTTTATAGGTCAAAAGTGGAGAAACATTAGTCCAGATATTATAAAAAGTGGTTTTCGGAAAGGTGGAATCTTTCCATTTAATCGTCACGTAATTCCTGAAGAGAAGTTTCATCCTGATGCTTTGGCAAGGTGAAAGAATTCTCTAGCAGAACTCGAAGAGCCTCAAGCAGAAGTCGGAGAGTATCAATCCGAAGTCGGGGAGTCTGAATCACAACTTGAAGAGCCCCAAGTAGATCTTAGAGAGCCTCAAGCATCAACATCAAATGGTTATACTCCTCAAATTCCAAAATCGAATTTGTTAAATCATATTGAACAAACATCAAGATGCGATATATCTTTTGAGCAGTTATTAATAAATACGGTAAAGCAATCACATAGAAGTGAGACAAAGGTAAAGAGAAGAAAGGTTGCTAAAGGGGCTGAAGTTATTACTGCACATGAAGTTTTAGAAAGGCTCAATTGTGAACAATTAGAACAGCAAAAAACTCCTTTAAAGAAGCAAAAAACTCCCTCAAAGAAGCAAAAAAGAGGAAAACGCCAACAGAAAAATAGTTCTAGCAGTGAAAGTTCTAATGCTGAAGAGGAACCTGTTTATATAAACTCAGAAGATGATTTAGATCCTGAAGTTTGTGAAGATGACGACAATGATTGTGAAATATTTCAAGAATCAAATAAGGAAATTGGCGTGGGAAAGTGGGCTTTGGTTCAATACTGTACTAAAAAAAGTGTAAAGCATTTTGTAGGACAGATTATTGAAAATACCGAAGACGGATGGCTTGTAAAATTTGCAAAATATAAAGAAAATTATTTTTTCTGGCCCGAACAAGAAGATACGGATATAGTAGATACTGAAAATATCTTAAAAATACTCCCCGAACCACTTAAGAGTCGTCGCGGGAATAATCTCATCATTAAAATAGATTTTACTAAATATCGTTTTTAACTCTTTGTTTGTTGAAAATTAGAAAAGTTTGTAACTTTTTTACTAATAAAGATATTTGTACAAAAAAAATATAGTTACATTCTAGGGACTGGTACATATTTTCACACTTGCCCCCAAAAACGTCCAATATTGCACATACTCCTATTCTATTAGCCGTATTCACACTTGCCCCCGAAAACCTGGGTAAGTGTGAACCACGGACATTATTTAACTTTTTATTTTTTTCTCAAAATATCACCATTTTTTAGTAATAATTAACACCATACAGATTAATTACAATGTTGAAACAATATAAAAAAAAAAATTTAGATGTATTGGTCAATTACTTTTCACCGAGCTACCGATTAAATTTTAACTTTCGTAAATAGCGGTCACACTTACCCTGGTTTGCCTTACTAATAATATTGGAGTCTAAAAAAGGAACAAAAAATAAAAAAACAAACATAATTGTTATCGTACTTACGAAACTGCTGAACTATTGAATGCTGTAAGAGATGTGGTCTAGAATGACAAATTAATATACACAGCTTTAAAAGATAATAATGTCCCTTGGTCTGCACTTAAACGATATTTGCAGTCCAATCCTGACATGAACCAACAAAAAGCCTTAATACGAAAGCAGGGAAAACCCATTGCCCTTACACCCGAGTTGGAACAGAAACTATACCATTACATCATTAAAATGCAAGAGTTAGGTTTTATTTTAACTGTTGTTCAAGTGCGAACTGTCGCATTTAAAATGGCGAAGAGAGCACATTTTCTTTATAATTCTAATAAAGGCTAGTAAATGGTGGTGGGGCCATTTTCGTTCTAAATATAACAACATTAAAAGTACCGAAAAATCCCACCTTAATTTTCAACTTTTATTCAAAATTAGAACAACTTTACAAGAAATTAAATATAAATGAGCACAATTTAAAACATCACGTTTGGAATGTTGATGAAACAGGGCTTCAGTATTCAGTATTTCTAATATCTGATGCAATGAAACAAAAAGAAGCAAGTATCATTTGAAATGAACTTGGGAAAAAGGAGCTTTAGTACAGATGTGGCACAAGAGTAGATCGACCACACGGATTTATTTTCGATTCTTGTAAGTTTGAATACCTCAAAAATTTAATTAAAACAAAGTACCAAAATGGATTAACTCTCCCATTGTGTGTATTTTAAATAATACAGTTTAATTTTCTATTTAATTAATGTGTTGTTAATGAACGTAGTAACTGCACTTAGAATTTCTGACTTATTTTTATATACCAATTCGTAAATAAATATTATTACTGTAAATGTAAGAGCTCAACATATTTTAATGTATATAATGTATCAGTTAAATAATATAAAAAGAAAAGGTAAAGGCAGTCTATTCGAAAATATTTAAAGGCCCTATTTTGTTTAGATTGACGTAACTCGTTCTCGTGGTTCATTCCGTAGATTAGTTATGCGTCTAGGAGGATATTTTATAGGCGGTATAGTTAAGACCACGATTGTGAGTGAATGTGTGTGTCTTGTTAACTTTTAAAGAAAAGGGGTGAGTTTATTCACTGATCGTTCTTCCTGTTTATCTTTATTTGCCTGACATTTGAATAACTTGCTAAAAGAATATTTTGCATGATAATGATATTGATTTTTGCTCAATGTTGATAATTCGTGGCTATTATTGGCCAGTTATAGAAGTCACAATGCGAGTGCGCCCTTTGTGATTATTTCTTTCCCGCACGTTACCCGGGTGAGGCCACCCGTTTTGGGGGGATATGGTAAGGTCCGGCTTTGAGCCACCTGAGAGTCGGAGAAAGGTCGAAAGGCCATTCGCCAATCGCCAACGGGAAAGACCAGCGGGCTAGCCACCCGCGGGGAGCCAACGGGGCTCAAGATAAAGTGAGAGAAGCTTCGGACGAGGGGTGGCAAGGTCCCGTCCCCCCGGGATAGGGGGCCATTGGTGACGGCCTTGCAATGTCCGCGGCCAATGGAGAAGGGGGGCTGGGTTCGCTAGACAGCTCAGGCCGAGGCCCGGGAAAGAGAGAATAGTACAGACGCTCTTCCTTGAACTTGATTTTGGAGTTGCTTTTCAATGACCGGGTTTGGAGTGTATGTCTCCACACTGCAAGAGGCAACTTCATGGCATTCAGCTTGAAAGATGAAGTGAGGCATGTTTCGGAGGTCCATCCACATCTCATTCCGGTGTTCAAGTTCACGAACTGCCAAAAAGTGTTCCGGACGAAACATGCTGCTGAATACCACATGTCCAAGTGCACTGGTCCACCTCTTCAAGTATAAGGTGATGTGTTTAAGTGCAATTCTTGTGGGAGAGAATTTCGAACGTAACGCGGACTATCGGGTCACGAGGTCCGAATGCACCCGCTCGTTCGCAATGAAGCCAGGGCTGCTGGAGCCGAACCTAAGAGAGAGCACGATCCATTGAAGGTCTTTACCAGAGTCCAGTTGCTGAGGGATGCCCTCCAGTAGGTACGCACTCGAGCTCGAAGGGAAGGTCCCCCAGGCTCATCTTGATCACATATATGAGTGCGTGCTACATTACCTGTTGGACGAAACAAGTAATGACGGCGGGGAACAGGTCCATCCCAAAAGACGGGGGAGGGGCAGGAATGCTTACCGACGGTAAGTCTATGCCCGAACCCAGGACCTATATAAGAAAAATCCACGCCTTCTTACCAACCAGATCGAGGAAACAGACATCCGCCAGCTGTACAGGGAGTTATAGGGGACCAAGTCGGACGTACAGCTACCTCACGTAGAAAGAGATCCACTGGTGCCCTTGGAGCTCGAAGATGTACTTAGCCCTTTATCAACTAAGAAAATTCTAGCTGGGATATCCAAAACGAAAGCAGACTCGGTTTCCGGTCCAGACGGACTGAGAAAAAGGCACCTTATGAGAGGGCAGACCGAGGAAGTTCTCCAGTTGCTGAACAACCTGCTGCTAGCTTGTGGTAGACAGCCAAAGCAATGGAGAATGAATCGTACAACGCTGCTCCTGAAGGAGGGCAAAGATGGGAGCAAAGTGGACTCTTATAGACCGGTTACCGTCTGTTCACTTTTAAGTAGGGTATACTGGGGAATATATGACCAGGAGCTAAGAGTCTCGGACGGTTCACACCCAGGCAAAAGGGGTTCGTTTCTGAGACCGGGTGCTTCAATAACATGCACATCCTTTACGAGTTGCTGCAGCTATCGAAAGGCAACGAAGGCCTGGTCGCAGTGCAACTGGACATCTGTAAAGCCTTTGATACAATTCCCCATAAGGTGATCGGGAGCGCACTGTGAAGGAAAGGTCTTCCCGAGATGGTGGTACGTCTCGTGGAAGATTCGTATAAGGATGTGCACACTGTCATCAAGCAACGCATGGTCGAGATTTCCTTGGAGCTCCAGCGGGGGGTAAAGCAAGGCGATCCCCTTTTCCCACTAGTATTTAACGCAGCTTTGGAAACTCTTTTACTGCAGCTGGAGCATCGGTCGGGCTACAAAATAAAAGACGTCAGTATATCGTCGCTGGCCTTCGCCGATAACTTAATTTTGGTTGCGACCAAAGTACCACAGGCCAGAAAACTGCTAAGTGATGTGGAAGCGTACCTGAACGGATTGGGTATGAAAATTTCGGCGCTCAAATGCGCTTGCTCCCACATCAAACCCACTAAAAACTCCTGGTACTTAGCAGACCCCCGACTGACACTTTCAGGTGGAGAGGCCGCCCCGTTTGCGACCGCGGAGGCCAAGCTCATCTATCTGGGTATGGAAATATCTCCTTTGGTAGGCGTTACAATAGAGGGCTTAGGGGAGAGCATGAGGGCCACGCTCAATCGAGTGAAGAGACTCTCCCTGAAACCATACAAGAAGGTAGAGTTGATCTCCACCTATCTAGTCCCGCACTACCTTTATAGACTGGTGCTGGCAGTTCCACCAGTCACAGCTATTAGGTAGCTCGACCAGGAGCTAAGGGTAGTGGTTAAAGATATATACCGCTTGCCGCAATCAACAGCAGACGGCCTAATATATTACGGCAAGAGAGACGGGGGACTAAGTTGTCCAAGGCTGGAGTGGGTAGTGGTGAGCTCCAGCCTAAAGGCGGGATACCGTTTCGTGAATGGAACGGACCCCATAATGCAAGCTCTAGCAGACGGGACAGACTTGGTAAAGTGTCTCGGAAACCTGGCCCGTTCTGTGAGAGGGTATGAAATATTGAGCGACAGCGCCACATAAGTTTACATGAACTACAGATATTTTTTAAATTACTGAAATCGGTATTACCGACATACACCGACAACAGATGACGCGACGGCGCGGCGGTTGTAATTTGTAATCAGCAGAAAAATTCTCCATTGCTTGGAAACGTTGTTAAAGTTAAACCGTTTGTTGCCTGGTTTGTGGCGTTACATTTAATCATAACAAATGTAACAAACTTTGTTACACGTGTTACACTTTGTTAAAAGTGTTTGTTGCAGTTTGTTGTGTTTGTGATAATTCTTTTTACCTGTTTTGAGCTGTCCTGAAAGTAAGTAATGTATTAAGTACTGCAATCATGCTTTACAGTAAGTAATTATATTCTGAAATAGTGCTTGTTAGAAATTTTGCTCTTCGAATCAAAACTAGTTAAATTAATAGGTAGTCATCGTTTATTGCTGTTGATATTGCAGATAATCCAAAAATGGAAATTGTAACGTTTTTTTTCTATGAAAAATCCCGTTACTGAAGTTTTATTTATTTCGATTCAGTTTGTGTTTGTCTTGGTTCAGTTTTGTTGATTATTTCTTAATGTTGATCGACCTTCCGTCTTATCATCAAGGCTAACAACCTTCGCGCAGGACTAGGCGATCGATGGAGGGATCGATGAAATTTTCCGGTCGGTGCTCGAGGTCTTCTTCCTCGATCCTTGACACTGACCACTGACGTGACGTGTATGTGTGTTTTTCTGTTGGTGTTCTGTGCTTGGTTTTGCGTGAGAGTTTTTTTGTGATCCACTTACCTTTACATTTTAATAGTTCATGTAAAATTCATTCAAATTAATTATTTCTTTTAAAATCTTTTTTGCTATTCACTCAATATTTATTTTTGATGTAACTTTGATTAATTTTTACAAAATTTTCCTTATTACCACGTGGTCTCTTTTTTAAATATCTAACAGTATATTTGTAATCTTTTGGGCCTTTGTGGCCAATTTTAAATCTTTTCATTTAATTAATTTTTCTCACTTTTTAATTTATATATTTTTATTAGTCAAAATTTTTTTTATGGTATCTGGGGTGTATCTTGAGTGCATGTTGGTTTAACGACGGACACCCCTACTCCTCCCTTTTTATCCGTTTTTTTTTAAGCATCTTCAATGCGAACAACTTTTCAACATTTGATTAATATTTTTTAGTTTTAGGAAATTTTATCAGCACTTTTATTTGTGCCCTTATTTGTCAGCCCATTGAAATTTTCTTAGAATAGGTTCCAGTTGGATTAGGGGGCTGGGATTAAAGGGTATGAAAAATCCCGTTTTTTCAAAGGCAAAACAAAGTCTGGGTTTAAATAATCTCAATAAACCCTTTCCAAAAATTTGGGTTGTAAGATTAAAAGGTTGGTCAAAGCTTTTAGGTATTCCTTTTCCCCATTACGGAATGTTTTCCCTCCAGTTCAGTCCCTCTTTGGGGAGGGAACCCTTTCCCTTTTTTGATGGGAAAATGTTTTTGCAAGTTATGTTTAGTGAATTTTGTTAAAACTTGGATGTTTTTTTCGTTTTGTTTGGGGTTGAATTCCTGCAGGATTTTGCAGGAACCCCCGATACCTACCCGGGAAAATTATCCTTTATTGAGTTCTTTTTTGTTTAAAAATTTTTTTTATATTTTGAAATTAGATTTTTAAAAAAAATTTTAAAAAACCCAAGAAGTTTTTTTTTTCAAAAGTAAATTAACCCAAGGGAAAATTGGGAAAGTTATATACGGTAATTTAGTATTTTAATGCTTTTAGGTACAATTTCCCCAAAACCCATTTAAATGTTTAAAAGTATTTTTGTAAATTCAAATTTCCCAAAACCTTTTTTGGGGATTAGGGATTTTAAAAAATCGGAATAACCCGAGACGATCATCCAAATTATACTTCCTTTTTAATTTTTTCTTTAAATTTGAAGGTGTTCTACTAGAATTAATTTCTGCTTCCAAAAAGTTAGGAGGGGCCGTTTCCTTTTTAAAAATTAAAAAGGGAATTTTAATTTTTTGGGTTTAGGAAACTTAAGTTCCAAATTTTTGGACAATTTTTTGGGGGCATTCATTTTCCCCTTAAAAAAACGAAACTTGTTGGAAATATGGGGGGATCCAGAAGTTTTCCGCAGGTAGTTTCAGATAACAATAAATCTCTTTTTTTTTTTGGAGCAGGCTTCCTCTTCTGTTTGTTTTCACCCCATTAGTATGCAAAAAGCCAAGGACTGTTGTTCTATCTCTTTCTTCTTCGAATCTCACACCTTGAGTGAGGGGTGCTATCAGCTCTCACTACATGTATGATGTTGGTCAGGAGTCCCTCTGTTCCCTTTTTAGACTCTTGTTTGCTTCATGCATGTGAGTAAATTCCAACCCTTTGTCTCCAACATGAATCCAGTCATTTTTACCTTTTCTCGTGCTTTCCTTTGGTAGTGCATCTGTGAGTGCAGGGGACAACCCCATCGCGAGTTTTTTTAGGGGCATGAATCGGCCAAAGGTTTTGGGTTCGTAGCGTATGCGTGCCTTAGGGGTAATCGGGCTCACAACCAGAGTGAATGAAGTTCTGTCTCCCCTTCGAAGAGAGTTTCCCTTGTGTATGCGTATCTTACTTCCTTTCGTATTCATTATCATATTTTTCGATTCATAATTTGCCTATAACAATTCCTGGCTTCATTTCCCAAGTTCACCTCTGGAATTTACTACGTTTCACTTTCGTTTTTCGCCTCCTCAATCCTAATACTTTCAGGTCATTTTACTTCGGGCTGGAACCCCAACTGTACACTTTTTGACTGTTATTTGGCATTTCGTAGGAAATGGATATCAGTTTTTCAGGTCTTTCTTTCTTTCTTGCTTAGGTTCCCGAGGGGTCTTACCGTTCCTTTTCGGTCATGTAGTACCTGACTGCATACTGGAATAAAAGAAAAAATTTTCTGAATTTATTTTTGGCCATTCCCTTTTGTTGTTGTTTTTTTATTGTTCCCTATGTAGCTCTACAAATGTCCTCTTTTGGCTCATGAAAGCCACTCCTATTTTACGTATGGCTTTTAGCCAATTAATTTTTATTTTTTCGTTTTTAAAGAATTCTATGAATTCCATTTTGGATTAAGTTTCGTTTTATTCCCGAGTAGGAAAGTTTTTAGTTTACGTTTTCGACTTAAGTCGGGATAGTTCCACCGTTAAGTTTCATTCTAGCTTAGAATGCATTTTTTACAGCTAGGAATGTAGATTTATGTTTTTGAATTTTATTTTCACTTTCCAGTGATTTTTTCGTTTTTTTTTTGTTGGTGCTCGATGGACATACCTTTTGAGTTTGGTTTACTGGTTTCGATTTGTTTATAGTTGATGCCTTTTATTTGTGCTAGGTGCTCTTTGAGTGCGACTTTTGTTCGATATGAGGCGATATTGCCTTTTAGTTTGCAGATAGCTGTAGTTTTCGATTATTGAGTAATCGCTTGTGCTTTTGGTTAGGTGCAGATTATATTGATGCACTTGTTTTAGTGCAGTTTAGATTTTTGCATTTGTTTTGATGCAGTTGATTTGTTGTTGCACACTATTGGTGCAGTTTAGATGCATTTTCCCTATGCAGGGTGATTTCTTATGCAGTTTAGATGCAGTTGTGCATTTTTGATGCATTTTTCTGTGCATTTTGGTTCTGCATATGATGCGTTGCAATGTTTGTTTGCAGTTAGGTTTTTTGCTCAATAGTGAGTGCTATGGTTTTCGGATGCGGAATGTATCTGCGTTTTCAGGTTTGAGTCCTTATATAGTGTTTTGGGCTTTAGGCCTATTCTTGGCGTCTTTGAGTGTTGCATGTTAGATGCAGTTTTAGGCTTTAGGCCTTTTGTTGGTGCGTTTGCGTTTTGCATTTTAGATGCAGTTTTGGGCTTTAGGCCTTTTGTTGGTGCGTTTCCGTTTTGCAGTTTAGATGCAGTTTTAGGCCTTAGGCCTTTTGTTGGTGCGTTTGCGTTTTGCATTTTAGATAGAGTTTTGGGCTTTCGGCCTATTGTTAGTGTTTGAGTTTTGCATTTGAGATGCAGTTTTGGGCTTTAGGCCTTTTGTTGGTGCGTTTGCGTTTTGCGTTTTAGATGCAGTTTTGGGCTTTGGGCCTGTCTTTGGCGATTATGAGTTTTGCATTTTAGATGCAGTTTAGGGCATTAGGCCTATTCTTAGTGTGAGTTTTGCATTTTAGATGCAGTGTTGGGCTGTGGGCCTATTTCTGATGTTTCAGAATTTTGCATTTTAGATGCAGTGTTGGGCTATAGGCCTATTTCTGGTGTTTCTGAGTTTTGCATTTTAAATGCGGTGTAGATTGCGATTTTTTTATGCTGAGAGAGCGAAGTTTTGAGAGTGCTGTTTGCACATGAGATTTGCCTGTGCGATGTTCGTAGCGTGATTTAGAGGTGATTGATCTCTTGAGTTTGTTTGCCAGGGTTTGGTGCCCAATTTGCCGAGTGCAGAAATTATTTGGTGCGTTGGCTATATTTAAACCCTTTACGTCTGCTATAGGCGCTTACATAGTAAGTGCAGGATATACAAATGCCGTTATTTAATCCTTTACGTCTGCTATAGGCGCTTACATAGTAAGTGCAGAATATTGAATGCCGTTCTTTTTAATTTATTTCGTTTGCTTGATTATAAGTGCTATGCATTTTCATTGAAGTTTTAGTTTTCGTTTTCCAATGCAGTAGCATTGTCTGGTCGAATTGACCAATAATTTTCGTTTAGTTAGGCAATTAGCCTCCATTTTTTATATGTAGTAATTGTCTGTTTGAGTTTAAGTTCCTCGATTTTTTTTGGATTAGATTCGTATTAGATTTTTGGTTCTCTTTCTTAGCTCTCGTACCTTTATTATGTTTTCCGTTTTTGATTTCTGGTAGGCTGGCTGTCAGTCCTCTTTTTCCTGGTAATAGGGGTTTGTAACGTTTTTTTTCTATGAAAAATCCCGTTACTGAAGTTTTATTTATTTCGATTCAGTTTGTGTTTGTCTTGGTTCAGTTTTGTTGATTATTTCTTAATGTTGATCGACCTTCCGTCTTATCATCAAGGCTAACAACCTTCGCGCAGGACTAGGCGATCGATGAAATTTTCCGGTCGGTGCTCGAGGTCTTCTTCCTCGATCCTTGACACTGACCACTGACGTGACGTGTATGTGTGTTTTTCTGTTGGTGTTCTGTGCTTGGTTTTGCGTGAGAGTTTTTTTGTGATCCACTTACCTTTACATTTTAATAGTTCATGTAAAATTCATTCAAATTAATTATTTCTTTTAAAATCTTTTTTGCTATTCACTCAATATTTATTTTTGATGTAACTTTGATTAATTTTTACAAAATTTTCCTTATTACCACGTGGTCTCTTTTTTAAATATCTAACAGTATATTTGTAATCTTTTGGGCCTTTGTGGCCAATTTTAAATCTTTTCATTTAATTAATTTTTCTCACTTTTTAATTTATATATTTTTATTAGTCAAAATTTTTTTTATGGTATCTGGGGTGTATCTTGAGTGCATGTTGGTTTAACGACGGACACCCCTACTCCTCCCTTTTTATCCGTTTTTTTTTAAGCATCTTCAATGCGAACAACTTTTCAACATTTGATTAATATTTTTTAGTTTTAGGAAATTTTATCAGCACTTTTATTTGTGCCCTTATTTGTCAGCCCATTGAAATTTTCTTAGAATAGGTTCCAGTTGGATTAGGGGGCTGGGATTAAAGGGTAGGGGTGAAGACATCCTGAAAACTATTTTACAAAGGCAAATGGACAAAGCTCTGGTTTCCAACTAATCTCAATAACCTGTTAGAGGCCGATAAATTCCTGCAGGCGGCCCCCTGAAGATTAAAAGGTTGGTCCATGAAGCTATTTCGGTGATATCCTCTTGCCTCACAACACAGCACGAGAAGTCCCCGATTATACCCTGAAACCAGCTTCCAGTCCCTACATTGGAGCAGGGAACCTTTCTTTTTGGTGGGCTACATATGTTATTGTAAGTTTTGTTGTGTGTAATTTTTTGTTAATATACTCTTCAAGTTTTATTTGTTTTTTTTAAGAGAGCTTCGAACTCTCTAAAGCTTCAGGATTCTGCAGGAACCACCGATGCACTACCCGGTGCCCAAGAAAGTTGTCGTTTCATTAATTCTTTTCTTTGTTTGACAAAGTGGCGCCCGAGCACGGTTTCTTTTTAATATTTCATGATAATTAAATTTTTTTAAAAACAAACTATTAATAATTTCAAAACCCAAGTAATAGTTTTGTTAAACACGAGAATATGCTGCGTCGAAGGATGTGGGGAAATTACCCCAAGGTAACAATGCAATGATGTTCAGTATACAAGAGAATACATTTATTTGTTGTAATTCTTGTAGGTACAAGTTTCCCAGACAACCCCATTTACAACGTGTATGGGTGGAAAGGTTTTTTCTGTCCCACACATATCAACATTGCCCAACAGTTTATACAACTATGGGGAGTGTGGCAGGCATTTCCACCCTATACGCAAAATGGTAAATGGGAACCTGAGACGCCATGCAGTGCCAAGTGTGTATTTACCTTGTTAGCATTTCAATTGCAAAAATAAACAAAAATTAATTTGAAATGTTCTACATAGAAATTACGATTATACTATTCCTGAAGAAGTAGAAGAGCGTGCCGCTTTCCCTGTTCGTGAACCAACAGAGGTTGGAACGAAAGTGGCAGGTATTGTAATTTGTTGTTGTTGTGAAACTTAAGTTCCAAATAAAATGTATTGTAGAACTTCTTCAGGTAGAGGAATGGGGGCAGACAGTATTGTCCCCATTAAAAAACACTGAAGTACTGCATCCAGTGAGAACATATGGGGGGAAAAGAAGAATTTTTTCAACTGCAGGTAGTTATGCAGATAACAGTTTGATATATCTAAAACATATGTAAATATTTGTTATAGAAAGTACAGGAGCATTGGACAATGTAGAAGCCAGTACTTCTGCAGTTTATCACCCCCTGTAGAAGCAAGAAGCAGTACTAAATTAGGTAAAAAACAATTTCATTGTTCACACAAATATACCTGTCTTTAGTTAATTTATTTATACACATTAAAATGCAAAAATTGCATCATTAGATGTGACTAGCAATATGTATTTCAAAAGCTTAGTTGTATGGTTACTGAAGTGTAATGATTTCATTCGGCAAGGTTCGAAGAAAGGATCAACTGTTCTGGGCAAGATTCGTAAATTTCGTAAGGTTTTGGGAACTAGTAGCAACAGGTTTGATAAAGAAGAACGAACACCTGCTAAATTATTTGGAGGGCATAAATGCTTCCACCCTTCACTTTTTGAAGTGTCAGTTAAGAAACCAGAAGCTACAACCCCGGGGACGACGGTTTACACTTAACGACAAACAGTTTGCATTGCCACTTTAGAAGCAGAGTGGGAAAGCCTACCGTTTTTTATACCAATTTTTCAGTCTTCCATCACGTACAACGCTTGCTCAAATATTGCAGTCAATTCCACTTTCCCCTGGAATGAACGACCACATATTTGAACATTTCCGAACGGCGGTGTCCAAACTGAAGAATCCGGATAAATTCTGTGTACTCATGTTTGATGAAATTTCTTTGCAGCTTGGACTTCACTACTCCAAACGGCTGGACTTTGTTGAAGGTTTTCTAGACTTGGGCGGAGGCTTTCGTAAGAATCGCTTTGCTGACCAGCTCTGGTATTCATGATCAAAGTCATTCGGTGTGGTTGGAAACAACCTGTTTGTTTTTTTTTTGGGTTTTTGTGAAGGTACCACTGCCACTGTAGACTTGGTTCGGCTTATAAAAGACCTTGTTCGTCGTCTCCATAGCATTGGACTGAAAGTAGTTGCATCTATATGTGATCAGCCGCTATCAACACTCTCCTCAATGATACAAGGGCAGAGTGCCTTCCTTCAGGGGAGGAGTGTCGATATCTCGGTTTTGTAATTGATGGTGAAGAAGTTGTTCCAATATTCGATCCGCCTCATCTGCTGAAAGGTATTAGGAACAGTCTTCTTACCAAAGATTTACATTTCACGCAGGACGGTAAGGAGAAAGTAGCGAGCTGGTCACATATACTGCAATTATATCAGATAGATCAGCAACAGAGTCTTTATAGGCAGTGCTACAAGTTAACGAACGAGCACGTGCTACCGCATAAAATTAGGAAAATGAAAGTAAAAATTGCAACTCAAGTGTTCAGCCACACCGTTGCTGCTGCCATGCGTACCAGGACATGTTACAGTCCTTTCGTACCGAAATATTCTACTTATTTTCTAAACCCTTCTGCAAATGACACCGCCGATCTCTTGCTATTCTTCGACATGCTTTTTGATAGCGTCAATGGCTCGCAGGTGAAATCATCTACCGGTAAGCGACTACGGTGCATAGTGAAACACAATTCCGGTCATCTTCAGTTCTGGCAGTCTGCCATTGCTGTCCTGCAAACCATGTCCTTCAAATCCAAAAATACTAAAACCACCATTCCTAGCCTTAAGAACTGGATTCCTACTCTGAAGGGATTTCTGTATTTGTGGGAAACATTGAAAGTCATTTCAATCAATTTCTCCCAGGGATTTTAATCAAGATCCCTTGGAGAATTATTTCTTCCTTTGTCGCATCCTTTAAAACCATCCTTTTAAACAATCTTTCTTCACCACGTTCCGTAGGAGCTAACTGTGAAGAGGATTTTTCAAAAGAGCTATTCTATTGTCGACATTAAAACGTTTTGTCGCCGAACGACACGATGTGGAACTGAATGATGTTACAGAGACAGTTCGTCAAACAGAGCTTCCCTCTCTTGTTGTGAATGACTTTGCTACGTCGTACGTTGCTGGTTTTGTGGCCAAACGGTTCTTTAGAAAATTTTCTTGTAATTCGTATAGGTCTCTTTTGGAAACCACACGCGAATTACCTGAAAATGTGTTTATTCATTACAAAGAGTACAAGGGTGATTCATTGTTTCACCCTTCTATTAATTTTACCTCTTTGATTAGAAGTATTACTAATCTACTACCGGGTCTTTTGAACCAAACTTGTGTATTGAAGCAGCTACTGGATTTTATTAAAATTGACGATTTCCTATGTTCGGGTCATATTGACAGACAAAAGCACTTTTTCAAAATTACCGCCCAGCTTATTTTATTCAGTTATATTAAGAAAGTAAATTGCATTTTGAAGGGAAAAATCCAGAAGCCATACGCGGATCCTCTCTTTAAACTTGCTGCTGCTAAATGCAGCAAATATAAGTAATTAATTAATTTATTAGGTTTATTTATCCTTTTTTAATTATTTATTTTTGTTTATTTTATTTATTTATTATTTCGCATGTTGCCCAATATTTTGTTTGGCGCAGCACTTAACAGTACTACACTTTGTTATTTTTATAACAGGTTATTGACGTTTTAACGTTTACTACTATTTTTTTTTTTTAACAAATTGAAACTATATTCATTCTGAACAAAAATTATATGACTAAATACGTTCAAACGTTCAAATTGGGTTTTATTTGATAATAACATAATTACTTTTTTAGTATTTATTAAGTATTAATTAATGTTTTGCTATTTACTCGTATATTGTACTAATTGTACTTATTACTGCATTTATACTTTGTTAATAAATTTTTTACAGGTTTACGAAGAAAAAATGATGTATTAACAAACCTAGAAAAACATGCAATGAAAAGAGATTCAGCACAGTTGTGGAAGTTCATAAATACCTTTGAGAAATTTCTAAATCCATTTATGTTAAATCTCAACAAAGATTGTTTGTATAATATTGGTGATGGTAAGTAGGTAGCTTCGAACGCAGTACAGGATTTCTTGTTAAATTTTATACAATCAGGAGAAAAATTAAAAGAAAATTTTACAACTGAATTTTCACTGAATGGAAAAAGATTTGAGGAAAGATTTGCACAAGTGAAAATTATGAATGTTGCCTCTGAAAAACAAAAAGGAAAAAATCAAAGTCGGTGATAAGGTTCATGAAATCCGTGTACCACGTGATTTCTTTGGTCGCCTGTTAGCTCTGTCATTACGATATAACATCGATTTGGAAAAGACGTTATTATACCCCATTACAATTGTTCCAATGTCACTGTGTCATGAAGATGGTACAATACATAAAACTCAAAAATCAGCAATGGTTGAAATTTTGAAGGCAAATGCCAGCAGTGACGAAGTACCACGACGTTTTGATGTTGTCATTTTCGATGGATTCTTCTTACTGCATACATTCAAAAAAATATCCCAAAAACATTTGGTGGTATTTCCAAAAAAATTATATCGCTACTAACAGCTACACATGCCTCACGAGTAGATATCATTTTCGACCAATATTTTTCGCCGTCTATTAAAGATTATGAACGAGCCAAACGACAAGAAGTACGGAATATAAATTATTTCATTACCGGACCAGAACAAGTTAGACCAGTTGACTTTATGAAAGAACTTCGTAACATACAGTTCAAAGAAGCTTTTGTGAATTTTTTAATTACACACTGGAGCACAAATGAAATGACAGAGTTCATCGGGAATACCATAGTGAACTTAAATTACAAACAATGCCATACTTATAGTGGCTACAATAACTCCGTGATCTTCAATATAAATGATAATTTATCGCGCCAACATTATGAAGAGGCTGATACGAAAATAATATACCATACATGCCAAATGGATGAAGATGTATCCGAAGTGTTAATAAAAACATGTGACACAGACGTTTTAATATTAATGCTCGGAAACATGGACCATCTTCACAATAATAATTTAAAAATCTATATGGAATATGGCACTAATAACTTAAAAAAATGGATAAATATTTCTGAACTGTATACCTTCTATATGCCAAAGCTTACCGGGATTACATTTCAGGTAACATACAATTATTTTATTCAATAAGATTTAATAAACAGCCTGAGCTTGATATTCAATTCTTCATGACCTTGTTGATTTATTAAAAATTTTTTTTTTCTTTTTTCAGAAGAGGAAAACATTATCGAAGAGTCAGATGATGCTGAAAACAGTAGTGGTGAAGTGTCGGATAATGATGAAGAAAATTAATGGAAAAACTAATGTAGATTACATTAAAACTAATAAAATATATCATTTTTATTTTATGTCACTCGCACTATATGCGTTCACGTAACACCTCTTACGCGCACGCCCTTAGGAGCTTTCCCCTCGCCTGTCAAGGTCTTATGCTATTCAAAACCGCCTGTCATTTTAAATACTTAGTTTAAAACGTTTACTCAAGAACATATCCAAATTTCAACTATACAGGAGAAAGTTTATTTTACCTGTCACATACTTTAACTCATTGTAATCGCCTGCCAATTTTTTTGTAATGATTTACAATAAATAAACTACATCCTATTAATTTTTAAAGCTTACAGAAACAAGTTTATATACTCTATTGATTTATGGATATTGCCCTTAGCATGCTATAAATCATAAGTGTACAAATTTCCAACCCTACAGGAAGACCGTTACTCGGAGGGTTCACTAGCTCTCCAGCATCGATGATAGCGTTGTGTAGTTCCATTGAAATGTATCACAACTTCATGGACCACGATGCCCCGCCTCGAACCGGTATCGGCTAGCTGGGGTCCGAACCGGAAACTCCTGGCCATTTAGCTAATTAGTATTTATTATTTTAAAATCTGTGGTGTCGTTTGTGTGCAATGCAATTCTTATCAATTGACAAATATATATATATACTATTGACCCTCCTCAAGCTAGACCCTTAACAGCTAGTCTGAACTTAGTGATAAGTACTGTGATATTTATGTTGGTGTTTGTCCTTAATTTATTAATTTGTGATTAAGACTGATACCAGTGATGCGAGTCTTGGGTTTGAGGCCGGTGTGACGAGGGCCGACTCAAGGCGGCGAAGCGGTTACACTTGAAGTACCGGGCGGAAACCTCAGCGTGGTTCCCCGCGGGCAAAGGCGGAGTCCTAAACGTATCCGGCTAATTCCGCTTTTCTCAGTCAGAGAACTTCGCTTAACAATTTTTCCAAGTGCCGTATGTGCCGGGACTCCCTTCATGCAGGTCAAGTTTGACATTTTAGTACTAGTTGTAATCTTAAAAAGAATTAAAGGCGTAATGCGAGTTACAGTTATGTCCATTGCACAACTCAGAGTAGTTTCTCAGTAAATAACGCTGCGCAACAATGAAATTGTTTCGGTCTCAAAATTAGTCCCATCCTATGTCTTCTCGTTCACTGAATGCAAAAATGACCATTAAAAGAACCGATTAGCTCTAGTTTTAGAGATGATACAAGCTACTTTTTATATTTTATAAATTCTTCTTTTACAATCTGCCGAAAATTTGGTTTTCGAAATAGGCAACATTGTCAAAGTACACATAAATTTGATTTGTCAAACTATAATTTGACTGTCGGAAGATTACAGAGTGTGATACTATTGCGGTAACGGTGAAATTTATAGTATTTCGTGCATGATCCAACTGAATGGAGACTTTTCATAGACTCCTCCAAGCTTAGTTTGAAAGCTGTGTTGCTTCATAATGGCAACCGTCTACCGTCCATTCCTATTGGCCATGCGGTTCACATGAAGGAGACTTATGCAAACATGTCAGACCTCCTAGATTCGATCAACTACCTGGAATATAAGTGGAAAATCTGCGGTGATTTAAAAGTGATTGCTATACTCTTAGGGATGCAATTAGGGTATACGAAATACTATAGCTGTTTATGAATGTGGGATAGTAGAGATAGAAAATCACATTATATTCAAGCAGATTGGCCTTCAAGAAATCTTAACCCTAGTGAGAAAAACGTAATTGCCGAGCCACTCGTAGATCCGAAAAATGTTCTTCTTCCACCCTTACATATCAAGCTGGGCTCGATGAAGAATTTTGTCAAAGCCATGAACCGAGAAGGCCAGGCTTTTAAATACTTA
Organism: Agrilus mali; assembly: GCA_029378335.1. Lineage (NCBI taxonomy): Eukaryota > Metazoa > Arthropoda > Insecta > Coleoptera > Buprestidae > Agrilus > Agrilus mali. Next base: position 13,803,615 of record CM055656.1, read on the forward strand.
AGAGACAAATATCCTAAATTAAGTGATGCAAAGGTCAAGGAAGGCATCTTTGTTGGGCCACAAATACGTCAACTTATAAAGGAGATTGCATTAGATTTAGTTTTGAAAGGGAAAGAAAAGGAAGCTTGGGAAGCTCTCAAGCGAGTTATACATGCATTTTTAGGGAACAAAAGAGATGATAACTACCTTAATTGGGGACCGAACTTCTGCTAAAATATCACCAACTCGGCTGCAATATGTCCCTAAAAATCAATTTTCTCCACTCCCATCTTGATTTTTTCCCAACTATTTGCGGAGAAGTCAGTGATGAGCATGGAGAACGGTTCCATCAAGATATTTCTGTGATCGAACGAAGATATCAGGGCCGCTGGAATAAAGCGATGCTTGCAGATTACTGCTGGTTTCAATGTTGAGATGCTCCAGAGGTTGCTTACAAAAGGAAAGATAAAAGATCGCGATTAAACGAATCAGTTGATTCTTCGTAGATCTAAACACCTGGCAAGTGTTTTTTGAAGCATTTTTAATTTAAATATCATTAATGATAGTGCTATCACACTTTAAATGTTGTTAGCATATGTAATTCATATTTACCAATTTCTTAGAAACAATAATTTTCATCATTTATTTATTTATTTCCTTTATTTAAACCCAACAGCCCAGCGGGCCATTAACAGGGTTACTCAATTACGTAGTTATATGAAGGTTACAGAGTAAATAACAAAATATAATCTAAATGAAGAAAATAAACAATAGAAAGAAGTAACTGATATTATCAATTAAATAATTTTACGTTAAAGTCACCGATCACCACCAGCTCACCTGCATCAACAGAAGGGTGCGTTGAAAGGACATCCAGGAAATCAGAGTATACCTGAATATTTAAATCTGGAGGTATATAGAGCCCAATAATATTCATAGAAAGGTTTAATCCAACAGTTACACAAACAATATCAATTTGTGGAAATTGCTCTATTATATCATCAAGGTTATAAGACTGAGCAGGTAATGAAGCATTACAAACACCTCCACCTGACCTCCTGAATGTCTCACGCCGGTCGCATCTATAAACATTAAATAAATTCGGATCAAACAATTCAGAAGAAAATATAGTACTATTAAGCCAAGTTTCAAATATAAATATCATAATCAATAATAGAGGTATTATACTGTTACGAGTACTTGCCAATTAAGTTGGTGTGAGCATAATTAATGAACATCTTCCCTAAATACATAAGGAATATTCTCGGCTTTCCTGAAACATCTAGAAAACACCAGCAAAGATCAATGGGAAAACAATTGGAATACTAGACGGCTGTAGAATACCCTAGAAAAAGGCTGAGAAGACTATAAAAGGCGGACGAGACACTCACACCGAGTTAGTTTACAGTGGACAGCTGATGTTTGGAAGCGATCGATAGGCGATACAGGCGAACCATAGTGGCGATAGAGAGTTTATAGAGAGCGATAGATAGTGTCTACCGGAACGGCGATTAAAGAGACTTTTAGTGAAATAAATTGTGCAGACTTGTTTATAACTGTAGTGTAGTCAAATTAACTTTAGTACTTAAGTACTTAAGTACTAAAGTTAATTTATTTAAATAAATTCGTTGATTTGTTTTGTTAATTGTGTTTTCCGTGACTGAACACGTCACAATACAATACATTACGCAACTTTGACTTAAGGCCCCTTACATTTTGGTAATATATATAGTTTTGTTTACAAGTAGAATTTAATATCGAACAACGATCAAAGTTCAATCCATTTGAGGAGGAGGACGTTTGCTGACAATTGCTGTTTTCCCATGTCTCGTCACCAGACGAAGATTGGACTCTCCCTCTTTGGTACGGCGTTGAAGTTCCTCCAGGGCACTCTTGTGCTGATTCCTCTGACGCTGAGTACGATCGTTCGAGATTATTATCTGCTCCAGCTTCAATTTTGCCGGATGCTGCTTGGATTTTTTGATCTTTATAAATTTCTGTATCATTAAATCAGTAGACTTTTGGTTAGCAAATACAACTTTCAATGGTCTAGGCTTGGCCAGAGATGGTGAATATTTACCAATTCGTGACACTGATGATAATGATGGAGGATCTGCATCAATACCAAGCGCCCCTTTTTAAAAAGATCACATCCGCTCGAAATTCATGAACTTCAGCAACAGGTTCAGGAACGTTGAACAGCAGTACATTGTTACGTTTGGACAATCTTTCTTCCACTTCTTCCAGTATTGAGTCCTCATTTCCCAGTGTACGTGTTTGAATCTCAGCAATTTTACCGGTGCTGACTGTAACATTATTCTCAAAAGTTTCAATTTTATTGGTATTAGTAGGTTGCTGAGTCTTTATTATAGTTAATCTCTCATTGAGTGGTTCATTCAGCACATTAACACTTCCTTGGACTTTATTAATTTCCTTTTTAAGTTCATTTTTAACAGACGTGTTTTCCTCACGTATGAGTTTTCGCAAGTCCTCAGCCGAGACAGATTTCTTAACTCCACAGCACCTTTGAAATGAGCCGTTCTGTAATACGTTAGTTGATTTTGCACAGCTGGGATGATACGAGGCAGAACAACCAGGACACTCAACACTGTCTGTTGCAATGTTTCCAGAACAACCTCGGCATGAGCGTGACATGTTAGCTGTTTGTAAACAAAATAAGTCGATAATCAATAATGGTGCTACGTTAATGATATCGATATCCAATAGATGTCGCTGGGTCACTATAATATTTATCGATTAAAGGAAAGTCCATATAAAACACTATTGTCAGTACTATGCCATAGATGACAGCACCTGGCACATACCGGATGACTCCAATAAAGTTATTATTATTATTATTATGCACCAATGTGGAATGTATGAAAAATCGCAATTACAAAAATTATAGCACACTTCCAGCTACACCAATTATTTCAGATTGAACACCACATCAACACACTCTGATACACCAAAGATAAATGATGGAAAATGATTATAAACACCAGAACAATGACAAAATAACAGGAGCGTGGCAAGACCCGTATTTACTCTGACGCCATTCTTCAATGAAAAAATAATCAAAAAATGTAGAGCTAATAAATTTTTTTCTTTGTCATGTTCGTTTTTCTTAACCCAAAATTAGTAAGGATTGGCTCATGAAGTAAAGGAAACGTGCAAATTTTTGTTTTTGTTGCGCAGTGAATTGATCAAGTAATAAAATAACAATGACATAACGAATTATCAACACATTCATAAATATCTTTTATAAGGGACGCGAACGCTCACACTTGTGTTTTCTCATTTTATAGGGTTGCACCCGTATTGGACGTACAATGCCTAACCATCCTTATATGCCCCTGCTTACGTATAGTTAAATATTTTATTTTTATGTTTAGTAATTTTACAATTTCATATATTTTTATAAAGTTTATATATATCACGTAATCATTTCAATTTAATTTAACTTGTTATATTATTTGTTTATTATTCGATTTTATATTTTTTGTAACTTCTTACATAAATGCAAGTCAAATTTTTCGCAGGCAGAATGAAGGAATAAGTAATTTTATTTCCTTATGAATTGGAGGTTTTTCTTAGGCAAGCACCATTACCCGTCGCTCCTCAGTAACACCACCTTGCCATAATGATAGTAAATGAGTTGAAAAATTCTATTTTAGAATATATAATTTAATGCAGTTTGTATTCTGACGATACAAAACATCATGCTGATTTCTAAAACGATTAGATCAATCGTCAGAAGCAGTAAATCGCTGGTTTATATACTTTTTGAAGGAAAGATGTATTATATTACTGAACATCCTTTACAGTTTATAGCGTCAAACGAAGCTTATAGTAGTAGGAATAAACTACTTTTCACAAAAAACACCTCGTTCATAAACAACCCATTCATGATTTGAACAATACATATATAGGTATTAGATTTAATTATCGAATGGCGTCATCATAAACCGATTTTAATTTCATTCTATTCCAGGCCAACATCTGAGTACATATAAGCCAAGCTATCGGCCAGATAAGATATATTGTATTATAATTAATTATCTAACTGCCACCTAATTTTTGGGAATTAATGAGATTATAGGTATGTTTTGTAAAAAGGTAGTGCCGATATAGTCACAATTAATCCTACCTTTACGGACCATTAGTATTCTCTAATTAGCAATATACCATTACTGCTAAGTATTTAAAACAATATTTTTAAAAGTTTCTCCATGAAAAATACCTTATTATAATGGTTTTGGGACTGTACGGATTTCGCCATAGGCTATTGTAAGACTTGTTGGTCATGTTCATATTGTTTTCTTACATCTTTGTTCTTTGTTACCTTCATGACATGCCCGATCAATTAGTTTTTGCCATGGTAAAGTACACCGATCGAAGACATCACACTGTTTTGCTTTTATCGTATTCTTTTAATAAATTTGTTTTCTTGTCTTTTTCTCTTACAGGTATTCATTTGTTACTTTAAAAACCTTTATGTTTATTTTTAAACGAAACATTTGGAACAACAAACCCCCCCGATACTTAAAAGCTTTTCAAATAGGATTTTCCGGCACATTCGTAATATGACAATTATGTAATTGATATTACCTGTTGGTGTCGCTAATTCTATATAATTTGGCTATTTAGCCCGCAAGATCTTTTGTTGCTATTGTAAAAAGAATTTTAGGAAATCAGAAGACCGAAAATTACAAAGTTAGTTCAAAACCTCTTAATTAGCTTTACAAATCTTGGATGTAATATGAGCATAAAAGTACACTTTCTGGACAATCATTTAGACAAGTTTCCTGAAAATCTTGGAGCGTATAGCGAAGAACGTTTCCATCAAAATTTAAAGGTGATGAAAGATAGATACCAAGGTCGCTGGGATGAGCATACGATGGCAGATTATTGTTGGGAGTATTACACGGGAATGTCCTAAAGACACCATCAGAGAAAATCTAAAAAGAGAAGCTTCTAACCTTTAAGATAATGTGTAATTAAATGTTTTGAATTAAATGTTCTTTTGTTTTTTAATAAATTAATTAAATGCTTTTTAATTTATTTACCCTTGCGAAATCTCGAAAACTACACGTAGGATTAAAAAGTATCGAGTTTTTATCAGGGTACCGAATGTACTTGAAATCAGTTTTACTTTTAGCGGCACCAAAATCATTATAGACCTGTGAATAAGTGATACTTAGAAAAATCCTGATCTGGAGGCGTGATATGGTTTGAGCCATCGACGCATGCTTTTTTTTGTAGATGTTATAAATGCAGATATAATTTCTCGCAACATCAAACACTGACTTTTCTTGTCTAGATCCCTTAGCATCCACTAGTTCGAAAAAGTATGTTCCATCACTGCTCATATTTGAATCGCTTTTATTGCAAAAAATTGCAAGGCATAAGGATGCAACAGTAAATAAGCGAAAGAAGGTATCAAACAATGCCTTCGCACATGTACTGACTAGGGAGGAATACGTTGAAGAGTTGAAGAAGTCAAAAGAATCTGCAGAAAACAAGCCTGCTCGGGAGCAAAAACCTGTTGAAAGCGATACTGATGCTAACAGTGAAGCCGAGTGTGAACTTGATAGGATATTACATAATAGCGACAGCGACGACATCGAAACTTTGCATGATTGTGTTGAAGCAGAGCAGGAAAGTCTGAACTATGATATGCAAACTCTTAAGGAACTGAACGTGGGAGGCTGGGTTTTGGTGGACTACAAAACTATTAAACAAAAACATGTCAAAAGATATGTAGGCCGTATCAGCATTCCAGAGGATTTGCTTGTGGTTTAATTTCTTCGGCAGAAGAGTAAGTTCTTTACCTGGCCTCAAAGTGACGACATCGATTCAGTACCATCTACGAATGTTCATATGCTATTACCAGAGCCAAAGGAAGGGAGACGAAACCAATTTACGTTCCCAATTCAGTTCGATGGATTGAATGTTAATTAATGTTATTTTATTATTTTAGATTTAGAGTTTATTTTTTTTTTAGTTTTCCAGACATTTAAAATGTGACATATTTGCGAAAAGACTTATTTTGTTATAGGAATTTATATACTTTTTTTTAAACAATGAAATAAATTTCTGGAATTTTCAATTGCAAAGTCACATTTTGGCCACAAGAAAGTGTCACAAATAAAATGATGACCTGGTAAGGACTCTAAATGCTAGTTTAAAGGACTGTCACATTTAAACCCCGAACGTGTCACATTTACAACTTTGGTATTTTAATTGTGACATCCGTTTCGCAAAAATTTAAAAATTGTGGGGTCGTGGATGTTAAGGTTACGTCATCAAACGCCAGCACTACATGTTAGACGCAGTCTCTATCATGTTTCATGTCAAAATAAGAATTGTAATGGGACACAGGAAAATTTGAGACAGCTTAGAGTGAAAAAGGTAAGAAAACTGTGTCACAATTAGCCGAGTGCACTGTACCCAGAAGGTATGAAACTGCACTAGAAGCTCTAAAGGTGGCATTAGCTTTATATTTTATTCTGAATATGAAATACCCAAAAGAATTTGCAGTGTCATTAGAATTAATACAGCGAAATTTTTGTAAAATTCAACCTGATTCTGAATGTAAATGTAAAGTTTTGAAATTAAAACACAGAACTTTGTAGGGGAGACCGGGGCAAACAGGACCGCCGGGGTAAACAGGACCGTTCAAATTCTTTGAACGTTATTTGAAATTACCGCACAAAATATTATTCAGTGGTTTTGTATTGGTGACATCATCCAACCAACGCAACGTCAGTTCAGTAGTTACACGACGCGTGTGAAAATTAGGCATTTCTTGCATGAAAGGTAAGTCCTTACAACGTTCTATTGTATTAAAAATCAAATTATTGTCAGTGTTAAAAAGAGTAACGAGATTTATCGTAGGTGTTAACATGACTATTCTATCGGCAATCAGTAAAGCAGCCACGTTTGTTTGAAATCGATACTGTCTTAAAGTTAGGTTAGATTACATAACTGTGGTTCATTTGAGGCATGCGGGACCAGAAAGATTGGGGCATAGAGGACCACGGTCCTTTATGCCCCAGACATTTTTTATGTTTCGTTTACACAATGTGTTATTTTTTAAAGACTTTTGGCTTTTGACGTTGTTTTTAGATGAGAAATTACAAAAGAAAACGTCCACAGCCTTTATGGACAGAGAGGGATGCCCGAGCTGCTATTGAAGCTGCACAAAATGGAACGAGTTTAAGGATGGCTGCGAATAAGTTTAAAATTCCGAAAACCTGTTTAATACGACGTTTAAAAAAAATAAAACAGACTCCAGAGACTATGATAACGGGTCCTTCTTATGGTGGCTTTCGAAAAGTTTTCAGTGGTGATGATGAAAATGTCCTACGAGATCATCTATTTGACATGCAAAAACGATTTTATGGTTTGAATACTTTGGATATCCGTCGGATTGCCTATGAAGTAGCAGAACAATTAAACATCAGTCATCCGTTCAATAAGACATCAAAAATGGCTGGTGAAGACTGGCTAAATGGATTTTTGCGACGTCATCCGGAAATTTCATTAAGGAAACCAGAACCAACTAGCATGAACAGAGCTATAGGTTTCAATAAAACACAAGTAGGCCAGTTTTATGATTTGTTGTCAGAAGTTTATGCAAAGTACAAATTTAGTGCTGACTGCATTTATAACTACGATGAAACTGGCATCTCTACCGTGCCTAAACCTTCCAAAATATTAGCAAAGAAGGGAGAGAAACAAGTAGGGCGAATAGTAAGTGCAGAAAAGGAATCAAACATTACTGGGGCATTTGCTGTTTCGGCTTCAGGATCCTATGTGCCCCCTCTTTTTCTGTTTCCAAGAAAGCGAATGTCACCACTTCTTCTCAAAGGTGCAACTCCAGGGGTGGTAGGGTATGCTAACGGATCAGGCTGGATGGACTCGGAACATTTTTTGCTCTATATCGATCATTTTATCAAGTTTGTAAAGCCCACACAGCAAAAACCAGTTCTGCTTATTCTTGACGGCCATATCAGTCACAGGCAAATACAGGCGATAACAAAAGCAAAAGAAAATAATATAATCATGCTCACGCTACCACCACATTGCAGCCATAAGTTGCAACCTTTGGACTTATGCTTTTTTGGGCCATTAAAAAAACAATATTCGCATGAATGTGATTTCTATATGACTAGCCATGCTGGAGAAACGATTTCTATGTACGAAGTTGTTGAACTATGTTGCAGGGCATTTCAGAAAGTGGCTACAATAGAAAAAGGACTTAAAGGGTTTGAAAAATGTGGCATTCAGCCATTTAATAGAAACGTTTTTGATGAGACAGATTTCCTTCCATCGGCAATTTTACAAGAACAGAATCATGTCGACATAGAACAGCCAGAACAAATAGAAAATTACCGGATAGATGATACGGTTTCTGTAACAGACGACCAGTCTGAGAAACCTGATTGTCAAACATCTATGCAAAATAAACCAAGTTGCTCTTTTACCCAAACCTTAAATCTTATTTCCCCTAAGCCTGTTAAAACTACAAAGAAACGTCAAATACGACGAAAGAAATTAACTTCTATGGTTCTTACCAGCACTCCCGTTAAGGATGAGCTACAGAGGGAGGAGGAAGAAAGAAAATTAAAAAAACCAAAAATAAGAGAAGAATTAAGAAACTCTTCAAAGTTAAATAAGGACGGAAATAAGAAAGGAAAACGAGTAAAAAAAAAGACAAACAAATTATAATAGCTCAAGTGAGACTGAAGAGGAAGTAGACTGTCTATATTGCACAGAAACATTTGGAAAAGGTAAGGGTGGAGAAGGCTGGGTAATGTGCCAGGGATGTAGAAAATGGGCGCATGACGCTTGTGCCGCGGTTGAAGAAGATGAAGAGAACTTTATTTGTGACTTCTGCAAAAATTAAGATTATTGCACTCATGGTCCTCCTTTCCCCAACATGCGGGGTATGAAGGACCAATGAAATGTTTAATAATAAATGTATTTTTTGAATATACGTTCTGTTTTTTTTCTGTTTAAATAAACCTGTTGATACAGTAAAACATCGCTTTTATTACCTACGACCACACATCACTAAAACCCTTTGTATTAAAAAGTTATTAACAAAAATTTGCTAAGTGGTCCTCTATGCCCCGGTTTCCCCTAAGTCACAATATATATTTATAATTCACAATAATTATTTCAACTCACAGAGTCTTCTTCAGGTGAAGATTAATAAACTAAGTATAAATACACAAAGTCTTATATACTAATTTACAAAATAAGGACAAGAGGGGGGAATTACGTTAAAGTAGTAGGTTTCTATTCACTTTATTTATTTCAACTTTCTCTAGCAAATTCAATTTTAAGCCTTTATTTTCTAAATGAAGAATTTTATAATCTTCATTGAAATTATGTTTCGATTCATGGAGGTGCTCTGCATATGTAGATTTTGAATCGTTGTTTTTGAAGCACGCTAAATGTTCTTTAATTCTTTCTTTGAATGTCCTGCCCGTTTGTCCTACGTACGCTTTTTCGCAATCACCACAGTTCAATAAATACACTCCTGATTTTAAGCTATTATCTGTTTTATCTTTGTTATTTTTTACTATGTTACCTAACTTATTGTTAGTTTTGAAAGAAATTTTGTTTTCCGTGTGTTTTGAAATATATTTTCTTATTTTTTTCGAAATGTTACCTAAGAAAGTAATAGACTTAAATTTTGAATTAGTTTTTGGTATCACAAGGGGGTATATTGAGTTTAGTATCTGTTTCTGTAGTTTTTTATTTAATAAATTATTAACCAAATCCGTTTTATAGCCATTATTTAGAGCAATCTGATAGATTCTGTTTAATTCGGTATTGTAATTTGAAGTTGATAAAGGTAAATTGATTAATCTGTGTAGGCTTGAATGAAAGAATGCTAGTTTGTGAGTAATTGGATGAAGTGATTTGGAATGAATTATAGTATCAGTTTGAGTTTCTTTATGAAATATTGCGAATTCGTGGTTTCCATCCTTATTTTTAATAGTAAGATCTAAGAAGTTAATTGATTTTTGTTCGTTTTCTATCTCCACCGTGAATTTGATTTTTGAGTGTAGTTTGTTCATAACGTTTAGGAGACTAGATAATTGTCTATCTGTACCTGAAAAACATACCAAGATATCGTCTACATATCTGTGGTAATAGAGACAATTTTGAAAAAATTTTTGCTTTGTTAGTTGTTTTTCTAAATCATGTAAAAAGAATTCTGCCAATAGTGGACTTAATGGGTTTCCCATTGCTAGGCCTTCTTGTTGTATGTAAATTCTAAATATTTAGATGCACCTACTACTTTAACGTAATTCCCCCCTCTTGTCCTTATTTTGTAAATTAGTATATAAGACTTTGTGTATTTATACTTAGTTTATTAATCTTCACCTGAAGAAGACTCTGTGAGTTGAAATAATTATTGTGAATTATAAATATATATTGTGACTTACAAAATTCTGTGTTTTAATTTCTTAATATGGAGTTACAAGAGTTAAAAGCCTCATCTATTCAATTTTTGTAAAGTTTTGAATGCAACAAAGGAAAAAATTCTACTTGTAAAAGTAAATTAAACTTTTTACAGCGTGTTTGTGACACCTTCGGCATTAGTTTAAGTACAGTTACCCGAGTGGCTCAAGAAACTCGAAGACCAGATATCAATAAAAATCCAAGCACATCTGTGATTAAGTATGGATCCCGACAGAAACCTAAGACAGTGGATGTAGGGAAGACAAACAAGATGGAGGTTCAGAATGTTATTTATAATATGTATGCTGAAAGTCAGTTTTTACTATAATACAATTTTGTACCTTTACTTACTATGTATTTGTTTTTAGGAAAGTATCTAACTTTAAAAACCCTAAAGGTCGAATTGACCAGGAAACAAATACTGGATATAAGTGTTATGTCGCTGAGTCGCCTGTTACACCGTATCGGCTTTAAATACAAGAAAGAAGATAGTCGCAGAGCTTTGATGGAAAGACCCAACATCGCCTTACGACGAGCATAGTTTCTCCGTAAATACAAAGCAAATAAAAACTTCACTATTAGGCGACAAGTTGTCTTTGTAGATGAGATGTGGATTTTTGCAAAAGGTAACCCGAAACGATCTGGGCAAGATGCGTCAATAAAAAGTGTGAGAAAGCCAAAGGGGTACGAAGGAAAACGTTTCATAATTTGACATGCTGGTCACCGAGGGGGTTTCGTGAAAAACGCTTCGCTTATATACTCTACTTCCTCAAAATTAGCAGATTACCATGAATGGGGACATATTCATGAAGTGGATTAGTGAAAAGGTTGTACCGAACTTGGAAGAACCATCTCTTATAATTCTGGACAATGCGTCATATCATTCTATGCTGGTACAAAAACAAAAAAAAGCATCTTGAACGAAGGCAGCACTCATCCAGTGGCTTCAAGATAAAAATGTTTCTGTGGAAACTAGCATAATCTGTTTAAGGCAGAACTATTAGCAATAGCCAGAGAACGTACTCAAACCGAAGGATATGTCGTTGATTAATATTTAAGGGAGCATTGTCATGATGTTCTCAGACTGCCACCATATCATTGTCTTTTTAATGCTATTGAAATGAGATGGGCACAGGCAAAGCAATTTTACTATAAACATATAGGCGAAGGAGGATATGGCGATGATAAAGTTTTGGACCTGTGGCACAAATTATTAGAAATTTGCAGTCCAGAAAGGTGGACTTCTGTTGTAGAACACACTGAGGCACTAATAGACACTTGGTACAACAGAGGGCATATTATAGACAATGTACCAGAAATAATTGTTGCAGTAGGACGTGATTGATCTACTGATAGCGACATTACAGACAGTGATAATTGCTGAGATTGCTAGCATTATAAGCAAAGTTTAAAAGCACAAGGCACATACTGAAAAGATTTAAATCATTACATCCTGTGGTTATACAGGCGAGCTGAAGAATGTCATGTACAGTAAAAGTGTACTGAGTTTTGCAATAAACAATCAAAACTATTAAATTGACTAATTATCACATTACCAAATTAATAATTGTAGTGTCAAAAGGGTTTTTTCTGTTAAACTTACAAATAAATAAATCTTTATAATACAATATTTAGTTTGTTTTCAAATACTATAATTTCTTTATTTACTTCAAGAAGTTTTGTGGTGATCTAGAATATTAATTAATTATTAATATTACGATTGAACTTTTAGAAAGTAAATTGCCCCTTTAATTTTTATTATTTCATTGAGTGGTACGTTGTAATGAACTAAATAATATATGTATCAATAACATGCACAGAATATTATTATATCCTTTTGGCAAAGGAAAAAATACACGCCGATACTGAACTCCCTAACGATCTGATTTGATTCAGAAAATTCCGTTGATGACGTACACGCCAACATTGGGGGTAAAGTGTATAGTTTATTTAGATTTGTAGTGAATGTCAAAGAAAATATTTCTTCTGTTTTGGGGTTATGCCAGTTACTCGAAGTGGGTAATGGCAATCACCGACCGGCATTACCTCATATGAAAATATAGGGCTAATTTACCTAGTTTAGAATTATTTTTTTAGCATTTTTGTGAAAATAGTGCCTAATGAATGGTTATTTTTGTTACGTTGATGCCGCGGAACAGACCTAGAGCAACAACAAAAGCAAAATGGAATAAAGAGGACTTGGAAAAAGCTGTACGAGCTGTGCGTGATGGGGTTTCTATACGGAAAGCTTCCAAGATATTCATGATACCCTTCAGTACTTTACAAGAAAGAATCAAGGAGAATCTTCCTATTACTGCACCTTCTCTAGAAAGACATGCCTTTCTCACCAGAAGAAGAGACAGGTATGGCCGAGAATATAAAACTTTTTGCTCAGTTCAGTGCAAGTTCGCCGTGCAGCTTATGTTTATGCTGAGAAACACTATAAAGCACACATTCAACAAAGAGAGGCAAATGGCTGGGAAAGATTGGCTTTATGGTTTTTTAAAGCGAAATCCTTCGATAACTATCCGTCAGCCCGAGGCAACTAGCATCAATCGCGTGACAGCATTCAACAAAGAGGAGGTGGCCTTGTTCTTTAAAAATTTGGAAGGCATTATGGAAAAGTACCAGTTTGCTGTATCAAAAATTTATAATATGGATAAGACCGGTATCAGCAACGTGCAAGACCCTGGTAGAGTCATTGCTGAAAAGGTTACAAGTTATGAAAGGGGAAAAAATATCACGGTCATTAGCGCAGTGTCTGCTGTTGGATCCTACATACCTCGAATGTTTATTTAACCACGCAAGTGGATGTCACCACAGTTGAGCAAAGATGGTCCAAATGAAGCTATTTACTACTGCTCGAAAAATGGCTGGACGAATCAAGATTTATTTGTAATTTGGCTCAAACACTTTGCACAGTTTGCGAGACCGTCTTCGGCTGAGCCAATGCTTCTGGTTTTGGACAATCATTACAGCCACGTGTCTTTGGAAGCATACACATTCTGCCGAGAAAACTTCATTCTTGTACTCTCCATTCTCCCCCTTGGTTATCACCTTGTCGTGCTGGGGGGGGCCCGACTTTACTTGTGGGTGAACCTTAGAGATCCTTGTGAGGCGCTTAGAACAGCCAAAATTTTTATGAAGTGATGAATCATTTAAATGAGAACCTTAGAGCTACAGCCCATTCGAATCGGACAGGGCAGGAACGGGCGGGGGTTTGGGAGCAGGCCACCCCCGGGGTCTTCATCAAGCTACTGCTCCCCCATCGGGTCATTCCTATGTCGGTGTGGGGTGATCTGCATAGCTACGACCGGCCTAAGGCTTGCTGCGATGGCGGTGAGTCTGAAGTCGTGAAGGAGGCGGAGAAAGTGGTGTCGGACGCCGAGAAGTTTGACCCAGTAGAGAGCCATCCCGATGGCAATGATACCCCAGTGGTGTCAGAGCCGGCGAGGCAAAAGCCCCGCCGGGAGAGCGGTGGAACCGAAGCCGAGCAGGCAGGGAAGGATGAGGTGTCGGAACGACACACTGAGGGAGTGCCCCGAACCAGGCTGCGTGCGAGATTACAAAGCTTGGCAGAGGGGTTAGAGAAAAAGGCCAAGGAGTCAGAACGTTCGAGAGGGGATAATGGCCCATGAACCCTAGTCGGCGCCAAACCCAAGGCGAAAGCCAAGGGTAACGGTGCCAAGGACGGCAAGGGAGGGCAGGCTAGTAGTGTGGAGAAATCCTCACCCCTCCCGAAAGGTAAAGAAGGTGGCAAAAGGGATCAGGCCAAGGCGAAAGCCGCGGCTGTTAAACCCAAGGGGAGAGGGTCCCGAGACCGAACGTGTTGGTCGAGACAGACCCAAGGGTGAGCCCTCTCGAAAACCCGCGCCTCCCCAGGGCACATCGTTGGTAACGACAACAGCCCGCAAGGAGGTAAGGGCGGCAGAGTTGCTGTAGATAATGCATGTCGGAGATAAGCTCCGAAGCTTTATATGCGATGACAGCAACAAGGTCTCCAAGAACGCGACCAAGTTCATTTTGAACAGGTACGTTGAGCGAGGGCATCCTGTTGGAAGCCCTCGTTGAGAAAGAGATCGCCACGGCGGCACGTCCGTTGAGTGCTCCCCAGGCTGTTAAGCCAGGAGTGTCGTTTGCGGACAAGGTAAAGGTGGGAAAGGCAGGGACGGCCAAGCCAAACCAGGCGGAGTGGAAACGGGTCCAACCGCCGACGCCTATCCAAGTACCTAAGGCCACAGAGAAGACGGCCAAGCCCGCTAATCGGGCTGCCTCTAAGGAGGTGCGTGTTGCAGTGATCGTTAGGTCACGCGACAAAAAGCTCTCCGGTGACGAGGTTAAGGCCAAGGTATTAGCAGTGGGGAATGCCCTCGGAAAAGTCCAGGTGTGTGCGCTGCGAAGGGTGAAGGAGGGAGTAGTCATTAAGACGAAAACCTCCGCCGAAGCCGACGACCTGCTGAAAAGCGAATAGCTTAAGAAGCAGGGGCTTACGGTCAATCGCCCTCAAATGATAGGGCCGAAGGTTCTTATAAAGGACGTGCCCTCGGCCCTAAACGACCACTCCTGGTCCTAAGGGACCTCCAAGCTAAAAACGTGGGGACGTGATCTCACCTGAGGAATTCGTTTCACGGGTGATGATCAGAAACAGGAGGAGGGCTCCCTCAAGTCGAGTAAGATCAAGTGGTGCATGCGAGACAAACGAGAGCTGGATAACACTCGAGGTAACCCCTCGGGTGAAGCAGTCTATGCTGAAAGAAAGAAGGGTGTATCTTAGCATGCAGGCATGCAGAGTGGAGAACACAGACGATGTGCTGTGCTGCTACAGGTGCCTAGGGTTCGGGCACAAAACCGCAACTTACAGGAGTACAGCCCCCGCGTTTTGCTTCCGTTGCGGTGAGAGCGGTCACCAGCAAGCGGGTTGTGTAAAACCAGTGAGCTGCGTGAACTGCAGGGCAAATAAATTGCCACATGGACATCTGTCCAAGGCGAGATCTTGCCAGCTATTCAAGCAGGCAGCAGCTGAGCGGCAGAACGTCTATGCTATAGGACTGTTCATCGGCTTCTCAAGAACGTGCGACAATCTGCACTGGAGCCGTATGATCACGAGGCTCCAACAAGTGAAATCGAAGTTTTTTTGTAAGATATCTGATAATACCCTAACTTGTTATACCTTGTTGGATAGCTAAAGAACCGTAGATATTTTTAAACACATCTGCAGCATAACTGTCATAGACTTTTTTTCAATATTTAAAAAGGAAAGAAAATATCTTTTACGAATTTATTACCTTCTTTAACTATCAATCATCTGCTGCGACCCAGTTGGTTCAGTTACCTGTAATTTTAGTGTTAAGAATAATAAAGCAACGTATGTACTACAGAAAAATAGCAAAAACAAATAAATTAGAGGCACAAAACACAAAAAAATGGGACAATAGACCAAAAAATTGGCAATTTGTATAAAAAACCTTAAAATTCCAATAACTTGAAAACGGTCAAGTTTGGGATGCGGTCTTTCATAACCAAATCAGTCAGAAATGAGGGAAACTACAACCCCTTAAAGAATCTAGGTCGACTTAACCTGTAACCCTGTATATATTGCAGAAAATTTAGAAGAGTAAAGGCATTCTTGTCTGTGCTCTCTCAATGGAAATGAGAAAGCAGGATAAAGTTAATAAGTGAAAGAAATATTGGCCCAAAGTACTTTAGCTCCTAATTTTAATTTTTAATTTTTTTTTTTTAATTACATTTACTTGAGTCAATGGAAATTAATAAATAAATTGATAAAAACAAATAACAAGTAGATCTTAACAATTCTCCTTTACTGAAATTACCCCCTAACAAATCGATGTAAACAGACCTATAAATATAGATGGAGATGAATCAATAGCTTATGTATATTTAAAACTTCTGAAGAAGCTACAAAGTAGCTAAACATGTAAAATAAATAATAAAATCAGTGGAAATTACAATAGTGTTTTATTTATATATTCTACAATAAATTTCCACCAAGTAAAAGTAGAATCAATTAATTCCTAATGATACGTGTTGGGTATATACGAGGCATACACCTTATGGCAAAACATAAAAAAAGGGGTTTTCAAATTTAACAGAAAGAAAAATTTGATTGAACTCTTTATCACCAAGAAATACGAAATCTGTTCTTATTTGAAATGGACATTCTCTTAAAAATTTTCAGTGAATAAATCCCAAGGGCTTCTTACTGTCATCAAATAATCCTAAACGTAACAACAACCACAACAGTTGTCCATAAATGTAAAAAATATGCAAGAAAATCCCAATGGATAATAAGGCCCATTGCAACGGAAAACGCTAAAATTCGTGAGTAACTGGAGCAAAAAATGAATTATGTAGGACAACGCTTGCCTACAATGTACAGAGAAAACGCAAAAGCTTTCAAGAATTTAACACTGACGATGCAGCTAATTGAAGGCTTCGCATGTTCCAATCTCAAACGTTCTATTGCAAACGCAATAATGGGCACGAATAAGATAAAGTTATTTATTAAGGTTAACATTAATAAAACTTTTGTAAGGATGTGTTAAATAAATGAATATTTACAATAAATACATTTAAATAATAAACCCAAAAGTTGAGAAGGTATCAACAACGTAACAAAAAGGTATGATCTGCAAGTTTTCTCAAGAAGTACCCATGTTCAAACTATCAATAGTGACCATTTGGTGAAACATATTTAATAAATGTAATAAATAAAACACAAGTTTTTTAGGTGTTTCAACAATAATTTAATGTCCTCGGCAATATTGTTTCGACCCACATGTGGTCATTATCAAGAGTAAACAATCACTAAAATTAAAATTGCAAAATTGCGTATATATATGTACATCAATGGTGGGGATACAAATCTGAAAATTGTTTTACAATTTTGTTAGTAGTAGCGGGGTGTTATTAGTGGCTAATTCTATTTGGTAATTTGTTATATTTTTATTCAAATTTACAGCTTTCTTAATTTCTAGGGATTCCAAAAGGTTTAATTTTTTACTTTTTGAAGCTGAATGTAATAATTTGGCCTTATCTAATTTATGGTTATTGACAACACAATGTTCTGCCATTCCTGTGCTTAATATTTTATTATTTATAGAGTATAAATGTTCTTTTAGCCTAATCCCAATCGAGCGTCCACTTTGACCTATGTATATTGCATTGCAATCAACGCAATTTAACGAATAAACACCACTTTTTTGTAGTGGGTCTGATTTGGGTTTGTTATTTACAATAAAGGATTTAATGTTGTTTTTATTGGAGGAAACTGCTTGGACATTGAATTTTTTGAAGAATGAATCTATTTTGTGGTTAATTTTACTATGTATGAAATTAAAAGAACAATATATATGATCAGTCTTGGTGGTAGGCGTGTTAAAAAGTAAAGATCTAGATAGCATGTGAGTTTTCTTTTTTAATAATGTAGTAATTAGTGAAGTTTTATAACCATTACTTAAAGCTATGTGGTTTATTACATTTAATTCTTTTTCGAAATCATCACTTTTGAGAGGTATATTTACTAATCTGTGCAGAAGGCTATGAAAAACTGCAAGCTTTGACTTATAAGGATGATTCGAATTAGCTGGTATAACAGTATCCGTCGTGGTGGGCTTCCTATATATGTTATATTGTAATTTTTTATCAAAGTGTGAGACAGTTAAATCCAGAAAGTTTAAAGACTTATCTAGTTCTATTTCTTTCGTAAATTGTATGTTTTTGTTGAAACTGTTTAAAAGTTTCAAAAAATTATCTAATTGTCTCGATGTACCTAACCAAATACAAAACACGTCGTCCACGTATCTACACCAATAGTGAATATGTTTGATTAGGGGGTTGGGAGTACTAAAAAGTTTCTTCTCAAAAAAAGCCATGTATAGTTCTGCTAGAATAGGTGAAAGGGGAGAACCCATGGGGAGACCTTCCTTTTGTAAATACACATTATCGTTAAATTTAAAATAAGATTGTTCCAAGCATGTATTTATAATAAGTTGTAGTTCTAACTTTTCATCACCGGATAAAAGACTTGTTTCGATGACCTTTTTCAATTCTGTTTTTAATTCCATTAACGGTATTGATGTGAAGAGGCTGACAATATCAAAAGAAACTAAAGTCGCATTTTGTGGAATTATTATTTATCATTAGAATTTGTTAATAAAACTTACTTGGTGTAGATACGTGGACGACGTGTTTTGTATTTGGTTAGGTACATCGAGACAATTAGATAATTTTTTGAAACTTTTAAACAGTTTCAACAAAAACATACAATTTACGAAAGAAATAGAACTAGATAAGTCTTTAAACTTTCTGGATTTAACTGTTTTCACACTTTGATAAAAAATTACAATATAACATATATAGGAAGCCCACCACGACGGATACTGTTATACCAGCTAATTCGAATCATCCTTATAAGTCAAAGCTTGCAGTTTTTCATAGCCTTCTGCACAGATTAGTAAATATACCTTTCAAAAGTGATGATTTCGAAAAAGAATTAAATGTAATAAACCACATAGCTTTAAGTAATGGTTATAAAACTTCACTAATTACTACATTATTAAAAAAGAAAACTCACATGCTATCTAGATCTTTACTTTTTAACACGCCTACCACCAAGACTGATCATATATATTGTTCTTTTAATTTCATACATAGTAAAATTAACCACAAAATAGATTCATTCTTCAAAAAATTCAATGTCCAAGCAGTTTCCTCCAATAAAAACAACATTAAATCCTTCATTGTAAATAACAAACCCAAATCAGACCCACTACAAAAAAGTGGTGTTTATTCGTTAAATTGCGTTGATTGCAATGCAATATACATAGGTCAAAGTGGACGCTCGATTGGGATTAGGCTAAAAGAACATTTATACTCTATAAATAATAAAATATTAAGCACAGGAATGGCAGAACATTGTGTTGTCAATAACCATAAATTAGATAAGGCCAAATTATTACATTCAGCTTCAAAAAGTAAAAAATTAAACCTTTTGGAATCCCTAGAAATTAAGAAAGCTGTAAATTTGAATAAAAATATAACAAATTACCAAATAGAATTAGCCACTAATAACACCCCGCTACTACTAACAAAATTGTAAAACAATTTTCAGATTTGTATCCCCACCATTGATGTACATATATATACGCAATTTTGCAATTTTAATTTTAGTGATTGTTTACTCTTGATAATGACCACATGTGGGTCGAAACAATATTGTCGAGGACATTAAATTATTGTTGAAACACCTAAAAAACTTGTGTTTTATTTATTACATTTATTAAGTAACCATGTTCCAAATTACGATATCCATTTTGTTTTCTGACAGGAGCTGCTCGAATTTCAATTGTTTATATTACATAATTATTAACTTACTTAGATGCTAATGATTCAACGTCCCAAGCGCCTATAAAAGAAATCAATGAAAATACTATTTCAGGTTACATAATGACTGTCGTAAATAGTATCAACTATAGAATTATTAAGTTTCAAATTTGAAGACACTACGTTGTTTGTTAATTGTTCGACAGTCATCAGTAGTGAATGTTCTCAGTGAATTTGTAAACACAGAAAAAATTGATAATCGTTATGGGATTCGATACCTGTCAAAGCCGAGCTATACTCTACTTTATGGTAATCTGCATCTTCGTTTTTAACAGTGAAGTATTTGATGGTAGAGTTTGAAAAAAGTACCACAAGCTACGAAGCTGACTAAGTGAAGTGACCTTAACAGAAACGATGAAAAATATCCACAAAATAGTATTCGATTGCCGTGGGTTAGCAAACATGGTTGGCATTTTAAAAAGTGCCATAAATCGCATAGTAACTGAATATTTGGACATGAGAAAGTTGTGTCCAAGATAGGTGCCGCGTTTACTCACAATCAAACAAAACCAGAGTCATGAAGATATTTCAATCTTCGACTTATAATTTTGATTGCCGTATTTCTTCCAGTTATTTACATAATTACACTTTTTATGAAACTCCCCAAAACAATTATCTTTATCCCTTTATAAAACCAATTATTTAGCATTACTTTTACAGTTGTCATGTCCACACCATATCTACAGAATTTATTCTGGATTTCTATCTAAATTTCGAGTGTACCATCTAAGAGAGTCCAGGATTTGTTGTTGATTTATTGTTATGGCTACCTCAATAGTCTTTATTCAACTAATCAAGTCAATTTTCATACGACTGTGAAAGTTCTGATTATGTAACAATGAGCGAGTTTATAGGAAGTTTAGTGACTCAGGCATTTAAATTGACAAAACCAAATGTCATTCCGGAATTGCCAACTGTAAAGGCATATCATGAATAAATTCCTATTAACTAACAGAAGATCGAGGACAAGAAAAATACTCAAGTATGTCTCTGGATAGCTGTTTGAGTTCTACCTATTACCAGATTATTGAATGGAAAGTCACCAGTAACAATGCTCAATAATGAATGTAGTTTTGAAACGAAAAATGCGATTAATTTTATTTAACAATTTTCAATTTATGATCGAATAATATTATCAATCCGTTCACTTATTGTGAGCAAAAGAACATCACAAATCTAGTGTCTTCTTTGCAGAAAATATTCGATTGTCAATACATTTTTTAAATTGTTTTTGTGTATTTGTATAACTTCCTCAGTTTGTAATGTATTACGTATATTATAATTACGAGAAAACATTAGTTTTTCTGTAGTAGTTTTTTGTGTTTCCAAAAAATGCTGTTTTGTACATAGACTGCTCTTCATTTAAGCACATACATGAAGGCAAAATATTCTATAAGAAACAGCAAAGTGTTTTGATAAAATTAACTTCATCTGATATAAGTGACATCGCGTCACAAAACAGTGAAAAGTGTTTGTATATTAGTGCGTTGGATAAAATTAGATATATGAAGATTTTCGTAAATGTCGCCATTTACTTTCGTAACGAAAAAGATAACGAAAGTTGCGTTATCTTTTTCTTCCAGCCTTAAAATAAAGTATACCCACTTTTCACAAAGAAACATTTAAGAATTCAATTTTCTACGAAATGAAAGCTGCGATTATTCTGCTGCAGATGTAATTCAACATGAGTCCAAAAGAGCTAAATTTAGAGCCTTTCTTTATAAAACTTACAGAGAAATTTATTCATAATACTAAAGTTAATTAAATAAGCAAGCATAGCTAATTAGAATTACTAAAACAATCTCCTTCTAATTGTATCCGAGGAAACAAGGACAATATCTTCATTTAGTATAAATAAAAAAATCTTGAATTCATTAAACACAATAATAGTTTACTCCCCCACCAGAAGTCGCATAAGAATTGTTGTTATCTAATATAACAAACCTTAAAGGTATGGATACGACACAAATTGTAACTTTCTACAAATTATTTGCCAATACTCTAAAGGAAGAAATGTTTTTTAAAAATGTTTGCGTTTTAACTTAAGATCAATAGCTTCCCGTTGGAAATATCTAAAATCAAAAATGAAGAAGAAAATTACTATAAATTAAATATACCAACATTCTACATACTCAATAATAAATATTGATTAGATAGCTAAAATTAATTGATTACTATTGTAGTAAAATTAGCCAAAAAATATATAATAATCTAAATAATTAGGGAACAAAAACAATAAATATCAATGAATTTAATGTAGGAAAACCATTAGTTAATAATAAACAAAAAAACTTGTAAGTTAAAGAATATATTATAAAGAATGCAGTATATATGTATAGGACAAACGGAAAGTATTCTAGAAATTCTAAAGAGAACAATATATAAAAAGAATAAAATATGGAAGAAAACCCACAGGTTTAAGTGACCATTACAATTATAATATCAAAACATGAGTTAGGCATAGAAAGTACCTATTATAAAGTTATTACACTAAAATAATAATGGGAAACGAAACCCTACCGGAACAATTAGAGATTACAAAAACCTTTACAAAACACCTAAATATTACCAATGACCAAACTCAATTCAACACGACTATAATAAACCAATTTCCAGGTTTACTGATAACATCCAAATGCACACATACGTACATTAACACACTATTATATAGCTATAAGGGCTAATTAAAATCGCTGAATTTAGTAGCAAACTACACAACCTAATCTTTCAGATCGAAGCATAGATTTTAATTATTGAACTCTTTGAAACATTAAAAAGCACTTTTCTTAAAACTTGTTATAACAATCCATTTCATTGCTCTTTTTAATAACTGATGGACTCGTTTGTTTTTGAAAATGACCAAAGGTGATCTAAACAATATTATCGGGCATAATAAATACGTAAAATCGTTCATTTTATTAATTTCATTCTTAGCGAAATGTTTCATCGAATGGCTATTACTATTAATTTAAACGATGGATTCTTTTAAGACAATAATATCAGTAACCCAACGTTTCCCAAAAATATTCACTTCGTTTGTGTTGTCATTTCCTGTCGCAACCTTGTGACGTAATAAATTATGTATTCTCTACGGAATTGTATAAATAAGGAATGAAAAAATGTGGATAAAGCGTGGATGAAAAACTTTCTTTTTTAATACTGTATTTAAAAAAATACGTTCGAGTTACAATTTCAAAGTGGGCAGCCAATTTTTAGTCTGAGGCATGATTAACATAGTAACCTTGACTACCCCATTTCGACTGTACCAAAAGTGAATATATACTGCAATTTATACAGATTTTCCCTTCATTTCGTACATAATCTATTTATTTGTTTAATGCAATTTGTTATTTATGTATCTATTTAAAAAAGCAGCGTGTCTAAAATATTCGCGAGATATATGACTACTTTTTAAAATATGTAATAGAATTCAAGCACTAGGTAACTTTTCTTCGGCTTAATCTCCCCACTCGATTCAAGTTTCAATAGGAGTACTGTAAGTATATCAGTAAGTAGGTAATCTTATTCTAGTCTGCATTCTTCCTTGGAGATACCAATTCACTCTATGTAATATCATTAAAGTGTTACATTTATCACTCTCTTATTTTCTACAAAATAATCCTAACTTTAAAACTGAATGCTAAAGCTTAATTGCTATTAAATTTATCGTCAACTGTGTGAACTAAAAGCTTCATGGTCGTTTCACACATTTACGTATATAATGTTTATATTTTTAAATCAAATGCCAAAAATTGTAAATACTAACCCATCTTAATGTACTTGTATACAAATATAATAATTATAATTAAGTTACAATTATCTGATTCAATGGACCAATCATTAAACATAATATAACATAGTTTTTGTTAGAAAGATGGAATTATTTTTTGGCTAGAAACATCAAAATCATTTTCGTAACGTTCAGATATATACTTTGCATTTTACATAATTCGAATCATTTCTATTTTTATTTAAACATTTAATAAATCTAGCTATTATTAACATTTTAAACATAAAATTAGATAAATGATTCAATGCAGTTCTTCAAAACAAATACCAACCTGTTACTCTGTCTACAACAGGCTGCTTCTAATGGTAACTACTTGTTTTATATATACAACATAACACTGAAAATTGTTTTTATTTTGTTCGTGGCAAGAAATGGTTAGTTTTATTCTATAATGACGATTTTAGTGTTTTTTCTGTGTCAGAACACGCGCACAACGTAATAAGAGCACTAATATCTATAATAAACGACAGCACCCGGCGTCACTCAGAGTCCGGTACAAACTGTGGAATCGACGTCTGCGTCGGGACGCTCATCATGTACATGTGATCCCGTGTAAAACTGCCACGCGCAGCGTTCTTCCTAATAAACAGGGCTCGGCAGATACATAAGTTGATATTGATTAGTACTTGTGATAAGCAAACCCTCTAAAAAAATTTTTTTTTCATGCAATAGCTTAATTATTCCGTTTATTCGATACGAAAGAATCGTGCCATAATTCATTACTCCACCTTTAAGAAGAAAAGGTTAACGAGGAGAAAAAAACACAAACTTCATTAGCTGTTGTCCTGCCTCTCCAAATGACTACAAAAAAATTGTGTAAATTTTATAATTAAACAGTTCTTGGGGCAAT
Organism: Agrilus mali; assembly: GCA_029378335.1. Taxonomy (NCBI): domain Eukaryota; kingdom Metazoa; phylum Arthropoda; class Insecta; order Coleoptera; family Buprestidae; genus Agrilus; species Agrilus mali. Next base: position 13,828,121 of record CM055656.1, read on the forward strand.
TATCTAGACACTTAACACAATTATTTACCTTGTCGTTTACTCTTAATTAATGAAATTACCTGCTCTTAATTATACACGGCGCCTGGAAGTATTTTTAGAATGGATTAAGATAACATTCGACCCTAACGTTCATTTAATCATTCAATCGTTCAGTGAGACGAAAAATAAAAACAAATAAATAAGAGAGAATTTAAAAATAACCAAAAACGCAGCAGGATTAGAAAAATCCGTGACCGGCAAATAATATTTTTACAGATGTTTATGTTTGAAAATTACCCGAGTGCTCCCAGATGAAATTCCACAGACGAACCCTTCCTTGTGTCTTCACTTACGCAATACTGTATTGCCAATTTTAACACTAAATTAATAATGAACTTCGCGATAAGTTTAGATCAAGGCTTCCCAAAATAGGCACAGAACTAGAGGAAGCTGCAATTTCTCATAAGTTATTACTGACACATGTCATGAGTTTGCCATTAACATTACAAATTCATATTGCATGGCTTTGAATTGTTTCGCTCTGCAGTTACAACTATACCTACAACGGTTTTATAACAGTAACAAACATCTACTAATATACACAATGGCGACTCACAATGTATAAGGATAACAAAAAGTAGTTGGCACAAAGTCACAAAATTGGGAGTTTTGTGAAATTTTGGAAATTATAGTAGAAGAAACTAACCAATATGCGCGTTAGAAACTGACGAACGGGCAAGAATTCATAAAGGGATAATAAAACAGAAAAAAATGAAATGACTATTCGCCATTCTTCTGTGGATGGGACTGAAACATTTTCCGACGATACGTTCATATGGTTGAGAAGTTTTTATAAATGAATACAAAATAAATTTTAATATAAATAAGAAATAAAACTGCTGTTTTTTGTTTCACCTTGGAATTTATTGATTTCCCTATAATTGTTTCGGCTGGTTCTTTTCTATTCATGTAAACAAAATTAACCTAGGAAAAATGTTAGTAAACAATCAAACAAAAACTGACAAACATAATAAGAATGAAGTTTGTAAATTTAAATGTAGTAATTGCAACACATATTATATAGGCCAAACGGGTAGACACCTAAGAACTCGATTCGAAGAACACAAAAAGGATATCTTATAAGGAATTTGTAACATAGGTTTAAGTACACATTGTAACAACTCTAATCACTAATCAGTCTTTAGACATTGAAAACATTAATCTATTACATCTTGAAAATAAAGGAAAAAGACTTAATTTACTGGAACAAATGGAAATTAAAAAAGCCCTATTGAAAAAAGACAATATCAGCAACGACCAATTAGAGTTCCAAAATAACGTAATAATATACAAGTACCATACTTAGGTTACCTACTACCCCTAACCGAGCAGCTCTAGTATTTAAGACCACATCACAAATATAATAGTTACTATACTTAGTCCAGTCAAAATAGACATTTCAATTTGCAAAAATTCGCATAGAGCTAAAAATTGGTGGAGGTCTTAATACACCATTATAAAAGAAATAAGAAAAATCCCCACCGATTTGACGTGTACAAAAAAAATTGCACAAGGTCAAATGTCAAAAATATCACTTTTTCGCATTTTTCTCATAAATGGCAAGTATTATCGCAAAAATAGGTCAGACAAAAATTGTAGATCATGCAATTATCTACAAAAATTGTCTCAATACTTTTTTCTCTACGGATCACCATTCCGGAGATATCGCGATGACTAGGATTGAAGAAGTCATATTCTACATAATATGCGCACATTTCCGCACCAGGTAGTGTATTTGTACTTTTTAATTGGACCACATTTCTTTCATGAACGTTTAAATGGTGCACAATATTTGTATTTCTTGCAACATGATTTACCTCGGCTTCTGCAAAACGTTCCTCCTGTTTTAAGGGAAAATATGTGGTTCCAACACGATGGTGCTCCAGCACATTTTGCGTTAACTGTCAGAGGGTTCATGAATCAACAATTCGGAGATAGATGGATAGTTCGCGGGGGTCCTATCAGTTGGCCACCTAGATCGCCAGATTTGACGAAACTCCATTTTTTTCTATGGAGCCACATAAAAAATATTGTATACAAGACTCCTCCAACTACAGCAGACATGAGGCAACGTATAATCTATGCCTCTGAAACAGTTTCCGTTGAGATGTTACAAAGAGTGCATAGATCCTTTCTGTCAAGGGTGCAAATGTGTTCCAATCACAATGGAGGACACTTTGAACATTTACTTTAAATAGTAAACGATATTAAACTTTGACCATCTATTTATTTATTTACGTTTTAATTGTCTCAACTTACCAAATCTGACCGATAAGCACACTAGATCAAATAATTAGTTGGTAATAATGAAAAAAGTGGAATATCTCTGAAATTACGAGGTTTAGGTATAAAATATTATAAAGAAACATTAAGCAGAATTAACGCACCATTCCAAAAATCCAATAATATACAGGGTGTTCAATTTGAAAAAATTGAGAAATCGCTCTTTGAAGGTTGCTCAATTGACTGCACCGTAAAAAACACCCTGTATAATAAAATTATGATTTTATTATTTTTTAGGTTTAGTACATCCGTTGGCAGCATAACTACTAGGGGAAGGGGGGGCATGACGGGGAAGCGAGGTAAGATGGGGTTACGCACATACACAAGAAACTAAACGTTTGTGTATAATTACTATAAGCCAATAGGGAGCCACAATCGATCAGAAATCAATGCGAGAGAAGCGGTTAGTGAGAGTGCTTGCGTTTTATGTTCACAAACGAAGAAACAGTTAAACGTGTAGTCGATGTAATTTTGTGCCGGTAGAAACGTCGTTGTTCTAAGGTAAGTAAGATCATACCATTTATGTTTTTTTATCTATGTTTGCTAGTGTTGTTTGTTTTAATGTGATATGTTGTCTTACATGGATCCGTTCAACCATATATTGTTGAGGAATAATTTTTTCTAAGTCAGTCCTTGGGGGCAAGATGGGGTAATGGGAGTGGGGTATGATGGGGTATAGGGGCAAAATGGGGTTGGAAGTTTGGGTTCATTTTTATTTCTTTATACGTAAAATTTTGTTATAACTTTTCAGGTAAAATCATGGTACGCACGTACAAGAAAAAAACCAAAAGAGGGGAGTGGTCGATAAATGCCATGAAAACAGCCATAGATAAAGTATTAAGTAAAGAGATGGGCTACAAAAAAGCTGCTTCTGAATACGCAGTTCCTCAGACCACTTTAGAGCGATATGTCAAGAAAATGAAAGAAGGTGGTGAAGTTAAAATTGGTTTACCTTTAGGGCCTAAGAAAACTATATTTACACCAAAAGAAGAAGACGAAATAGTAGCATATCTGAAATATATGGAGGAACGTCTTTTTGGACTAACAACTACCGAACTGAGGCGTCTAGCATATCAATTAGCAGTAAAAAATGGTAAGACACACAACTTTAATACTGACAAGAAGATGGCAGGGGCTGATTGGCTCAAAGGTTTTCTAAAGCGCCACCAAAATTTATCTATTCGTAAGCCCGAGGCTACGTCAGCAGCTAGAGCAATGGGATTTAACAAAGTGGCTGTAAATAAATTCTATCAGTTGCTCGGAGAGGTTTATGATAAGTTTAAGTTGACCCCTGATAAAATATACAACTGCGACGAAACTGGAATCTCCGTTGTTTCTAAAACCAAGAGCAAAATATTAGCTATGAAAGGACGAAAACAAGTTGGTTCGTTATCATCTGCAGAACGAGGCCAGACTATCACTGTAGAAATATGCTTTAACGCTGCCGGAACCTACATGCCTCCATTGATGATTTTTCCGAGGCAAAGAATGAAACCAGAACTGTTAGATCATGCACCACCAGGTACTGTAGCAGTTTGCAATCCTCGAGGGTGGATAACTTCTGAAATATTTTTGACTTGGTTCGAAGGTTTCATTAAATTTTCTGGAGCTTCTCCTACTAACCACGTATTGTTGCTTCTGGACGGCCATGTGAGTCATACTCAAAATTTAGAAGTAATTGATCTGGCTCGTGAAAATGGAGTAATTATACTTTGCTTTCCTCCTCACTGCACACACAAGATGCAGCCTGCAGACGTCGCATTTATGAAGCCACTCAGTACATATTACGATCATGCGGTTTCGAGCTGGTTGAGATCACATCCTGGGCGTGTGGTAACTATATTTCAGATTAGTGAAATATTTGGGAACGCATACGTTCAGGCAGCTACAATGTCCACAGCGATTAATGCATTTAGAAAGTGTGGCATATGGCCATATAATCAAAATAATTTTACTGATGCAGATTTTATTTCTGCTGAGACTACTAACATACAAAATATTGAAGACTCATTGAATGTAGAACAACAAAAGGTTTCAGAAACCGAAGTTTTTCAATCTGGGGCAGTTTCATCTCTGTCTTCGACTACAACAGTCACGACAGCTGTATCTTCAACGGCAATGACAACCACCCACACTGACACTCTTGTAACAGGACCTAAAGTTACATCATCCACCCCACTTAGAACAGACTTAATAATCGAATGTTATGAGCAAGTCACGCCTGTTGTGGATAAAACACCTGTCTCCGAACCTGAACCTGGGTGTTCTTATGCTTCTAAATCTCCCATTCGTGCAGCATGTCGTAATCTGACCTCTAGCTTCAAAAATGCATCCCCAAGTGATATTTTACCAGTTCCATTTGTTGAACGGACTGAAAAGCGAAGACATTACCGGAGAGGAAAAACAGCCATAATTACCTCAAGTCCTTATAAAAATGAAATTTTGAAGAAATCGCGGAAAGTACGCAATCTTGATGATCCACGTCTCAAAAAAAATACTAAGAATAAACAGAAGACCAAACCAGTAATCAAAACAGCAAAAAACAATGAAGAAGATGCCATTTGCATATATTGTAATGATGAAAATCATAATTTTTTGACATCATCAGAGCCTTGGGTAGCATGTCAACTTTGTGGACGTTGGGCTCACAATGCTTGCGCTGGCGTGGACAATGAAAACTTGGAGGAAATTCACATTTGTTTTTATTGTGAGAATAATTAGTCTATCTTGTGCCATTTTCATTACCCCATCATACCCCATAGTACGGGACAAGATGGTTTTCCATATGTTCCTATGTAATCATTAATTATAAAAAAACGTGATAAGTTAATTTACTAAAGACTATACCAAATTTTAGTTAGATCAATAAAATTGTGTGCCACAAATAAATAAGAATAATAAATATAGTGATTATACCATATTGTTGTTATTTCCCTTAGCTACCCCATCATACCCCCCCTTCCCCTAAATATTTCATCTCAGCTAATCGTAATACTCGTGCATTGAACTAAAAAGCCAAACCCTGTCGCAACCAATTTTTGTACATTTTCATTATTAACACAACAATGCAACATCCAAACCCAAAAATCTTTGTATCATTGAAAAGGCAATTTTAAGTAGATTATGAAAAACAAATAATATACAGGGTGTTTCATTTAAAAAAATATGTTGGAACGTGCTCCGATTTAGTGATTCACCCTGTATATATCAAGCTATTGATAGATTGATACTGTATCATTCTCATAAAAAAATTCTCCAATCTGATTTAATAAAGGCTATATTGACCTTTGACACACTAATAAAAAATAAAACTTGTGATGAACAAAGCCTATCGAAAATGGTACTTTATTGTAAGCAAAGCAAAGGGTTTCAGAAATACTAAATCTCTTATTGTACTCTATTTTTCATTTGTAAGATCTGCCCTAATGTATGCGATTAACATATGGTTCCCTTCCACAAAAGAAGTTTGGAAAGGTATGGAGAGAATACAGCATAGATTTCTAAGATACCTATCAATAATCGATGGAAACCCAATGAGATGGAACTCTCATGATTACTCTGAAATCATGAAAAAGCACAATATACCCACACTAAAGTCTTATTATGCACTGTATAACGAATACAAATACTTATGTAAGATAAAGAAAGGTTTTATAAGTGATCAATCGATAAGGGATGCATTAGTGATACATCTCCCAGATGATAGGCTCCGTCAGAGAGAAACTAAATTTGTTTGCCCGGCATTTAAGTCTAACATTGCTTGTAAATCTGTTATTTATAGAATAACAGATATTTTCAATAGAGGCTCTATAAGGATTGATTTTGACTTATTAATGGATGTGATTAGTACCTGCCTAAAAAGATCATTGTATGATTTCTCATAAAAAAAATAAAAACATTGTAAACTGCTGATTTTCTGAATTGTATTTTTCATTTATTCTTTATTTATTTTTCTATTTTCTGTTATATTTCCAACCAAAATGGATAAGAGCACTTACATTCTCCAGTTTATGTACATAAATAAATATCTAGGTCATTTTAATAAATTACTTAAAACTCATTTCTTTTGCAATTATTTCCGTATTGTTTTAAACAATTAAGGTCGGATATAATTCAAAAGTGTAATCGTTCTATTATTCCGGAAATCTTATGAACTTTACATTTAAAGACAACGCTCTGGTGCACAATTTCTCGAGGACCAATACGTTCCTTGGCAAATCATACATAATTACCTACAACTATCAGAAAAACTGTCCTCAACGTTTAAAAGCATTCATCGAAAGTATCAAGAAGTAACAGGGTATGAAGACTCTGTTACAACTATGCAGATTGTATTACACAAAGAGGGGTTCAAATAGATAAAAGGTAGAACCAATAGAAAAATAATAGTGGAAAGACACGACGGGACGTTTGCCACTTAAGAATAGTTTTTCTATGAAAAATGAAGTTTTCGCCAAGAAGGACGCACAATTATTTATATGGGTGAAACTTATATCCATTCCGAGCATGCCCATAGAAACAACAAATTGTTACTATCTGTTGAAGAGGCATGCAGGTGGAAGCTTGAGTTTCATTAAAAATGTCAATCTAATATTTAAATCTGGCATAAAACCCAGACTACCACACGATGACATGAACTACAGAAATTATAATAAATGGCTCCAAAAAATATATCAAATATAACAAACGTCCGGAATGAAAGGGCACTAAACTCAAGCGCCTTAAAAGGGGAACTGAAGAGTTGGCTTCTAGCACGCAATATTGTTTTCAATGATGAGGCCCTAAAGCCAGAGCTTTTATCATTTAATAAAAACGAACAAGCCACGATACAAGCATTTCGAGATAGATGAAATTAAAAACGTTTAGTCCACTATGAAACATTATGTTGTACATTGAAATGTTAATTTTAAAGTAGTCGTCCCGGTTGAATCGTGGAATCGTTTTGTGTCTATGTCATAAAAAATGAAGAGATCCAAGCTATTGATGTAATTGACGAACTCATTATAAATTTGATGATGGCAAGCAGTCTGATTTTTCAGTTTACAATCGCCAGATGAGGATACCCTGAATATCTAACGCTTGCTTTTAAAAAGACGGTCCACTTTATGGGCACAAAAAATGGCCCTTCTCAAAGCGAAAATGTGCAAAACCGATCCAGCAACTTCCACGTGGTACACATTGGATAACGCTAATTCGGACGGCTATCGTACGTTTTAAATTGAAAAATACTGCTTTAGACTTTTTTATTACTGAAGAAACGTTATGTAATACAAGTACAAGTTAAAAACATATTTCAATGAACGAATTTTAGTCAATTGTCTCCTCTCATGCTTTCTAAGAAGCCATCTGTTCGATCTTTTCTACCAATTCTATTACAAAATAAGTAACTAAAACACTTGGAGGAGTTTCACTATATTTTATTATTGCTCGATGTACATTTCGCCTTATTAGGGCATCATCAATAGAATTGGTAGAAAAGATTGAACAGATGGCTTCTTAGATTCTTATTTACTTATTTTGTATTAAAAATGTTTCACCAAGAGTTTTTGGCGAATTACTTCTTCAATTCTATTAATTTTTGCTTGTAATCCTGTTAATGCTCAGTTCGCTTTCAATTATTACAAGCGTTGTTATCGTATCCTAATTCTCTTTCCGGCTATGTGGAATGAGGAAGGGACGAAGCTTAACAATTTAATTGTTCCTTAAAAGTGTATTTTACAACATTCCAGGATCTGCTCTACATTTAATTCATTTCGTGCGAGTAACTAGAAATAGTATATAAGATAATACGCTCGTGCTTTGTCGTATGCCATCTGTTCGATCTTTTCTACCAAATCTGTTAATTTTTGCCGTTAGTCCTATTATTGTACTTTTTACATTCGAATATTACAAGCGTTGTTGTCATGTCTAATTCATAAAGAATGAGGAAGGGTTTACCTGGAAAATTCCTACAAGCTTAACCTTTTAGTTGTTCGTTAACGATGTCTACATTATTCCGAGATTTCCTCCAGACTCACTTAATTTCATGTGTAGAATATGCAAGTAACTGAAATACATAAGAGCAGTCTTCTTTCGTATTTTCTGGAAAGCCATTTGTTCGATCTTTTCTACCAATTCTGTTAATTTTTTGCCCAGAGCCCTATTAATTCTCTGTGGACTTTCAAATACCACAAGCGTTGTTATCGTGTTCTATTCCTTTTCAGCTACGTGGAACGAGAAAGGGACTTTCTGAACAAGTTCCCTTAAGCCCAAACATTTATTTGTTCTTATAAAGTGTGTTTTTACAATACTCCGGGATCCACTATAGAATCACTTCATTTTATGTCCAGAAATTGAGTAACTGGAATACGAGAGAAAAGTCTCTCCTCCCCTCGTTCTTTCTTTTAAGACATCTGTTCGATCTTTTCTACCAATTCTAATAATTTTTGCCGTTAGTCCCGTTAATGCACTGTTCACTTTCAAATACCAGGAAAGGTGTTATCGTGCTCTGCTATCTTCTTAACTATGTGGAATGAGGAACACTTTCTAAACGAATTTCCAAAACTTTTTAAGTCGTCTTTTTTGTTTTAATAGGGCCTTAAACAACTTTTGAGATGAACTCTACGTGGATTGACTTCGGATAGTTTTTCGTTGTGCTCTTTGGGAAACCATCTGTTCGATCTCTTCTACCAGTTCTATTAATATTTGCCGTTAATCTTGTTAATGCTCTGTGTGATTTCATATAATTTGGTAGTATTTAAGAAGGATGAGGACATAGTTCCTTTTCTCTGAAATATCAATTGGGATTCATCAGATTGTTACACACATGCCATATGTGAACCAAGGCGTCAAATAAAAACTTTTTTAATTATTTGTTGTTACCCATGTTAATTTAATTCCTTGTACAATGTTCGTAGCAGTTTGAGATACTAACGTATTTGTATTACTCTAAAATGAGAATGTTAAAATTTCTTTAATAAATTAAGTTACCCGTGTTGTTTTAAAGATACTGCTAAAAATTGAAATTAAACCTATTTCTAGTAGAGCCTAACAAAGGAAATGCAAAAAAAAAGTGACAAAAAATTCTTATGAATCAGAATGTTTCAAGAATATTAACCTATAACAATTCTGAATAATGTTGTTTTTCGCAACCTTCTTGCTTTAAGAGGACTTTGCAAATAAAAATTAATGTTGCTGAATCAAATATCCATCTCTTATACAGTTCCATTATTCTTTACTGCAGAATTATTTTTCTGAATACGAAGAATCATAATAGGATATTTGAGAATACCGGTTAAGACTCAAAATCCAGGTCGCCAACAGTCTCTACGTGCCCAACAAACGATTGAAGAAATAAGAGTTTTAATGCGCGAAAATTAGTCTCAACCGATTCGCAAACGCAGTCAAGAACAAGACAAAAAATCGTCGTAGCACAAGACTCCGAAACAAGATTTAGGGTATGGCGGGGCTAGTTGAGCATAGGAGTAAGTTGGGCAATCAAAATATCTACGGACCTGTGCACCCCACGCCAATGCATCAAATTAAGAGTAAACATGACATTGATCTTAAACAGGAAAATTTAAATTTTGACACTTTACTGATTATAGATTTATTACATTTAGAAGCAAATCTTTACCTTCAGGAAAATATATCAAGTATGCATGTAACAGGTCTGAACACTATATTCTTTCGGTTCAAAATCGCACCCGAAGTTTGAAAACCCAGGATACAAATAAAATTAATGGTACCTGCCCTGCAGCGATGATTATGCAAATCACTGAAAGCGGAAAATGTAGATGTAAATGTACAAAAACCCACATGGGACATAAAAATAATTTAAGTCATTTATATTTTAGCCATTCTGAAAGAAAACTATGTGCTGAAAGAATTGCTTCAAAAGTACCATTTAGCGTTATTTTAGACCAAGTTCGAGATTAAGTGTGTGACTCAAAATTGCATAAATTACACCTGCTAAAAAAGAAGGATTTACGTAATATTGAGAGGTCATATAATTTAAATTCTGAAGCCATAAGACATCAAAATGATGCTATAAGCGTGGAGGCATGGGTCAATGAAATAAAGCAAGAAGGTAACAAGTGTGTACTATTTTACAAACCTCAAGATATAGTTGTTGAAGAACATTATGGATTGAATAAAGATGATTTTATATTAATTATAATGAATCACTCAGTGTGAAATTTTAAAGAAGTTTGGTTCTGACTGCATTTGTCTTGATAGCACACACGACATGAATAGTTATGACTTCCAATTAACAACCTTAATGATATTTGATGACATGCGTCAAGGGTTTCCTTGCTTTCGAATAGAGTGGACAAAGCAGTATTAAAAGTATTTTTTCCCATATAAGAATGTATTGTGATATTATTGCACCTCAAGTCTTTATGACAGATATGGCAGTCTTTTTATAATGCCTGGGTTGAAATAATGGAAAAACCAGTCATGAGGTAATTTTTGAGCTTTTTTCATTTTTTTATTTAATAATAGGAGTACAATTAAGCATTTTTTTACAGACTTTATTGCTCTTGGCATATCGACCAAGCTTGGCGCAAGAACCTAGTCAAAATTATAATCAGGGATAAACAGGTATGTTTAATTAAGACTTAAAGTTATGGTACTTCCACATTAATTAAATCCATTGCTATATAAATAATCTTAAATCGTCAAATTAAATAACGTTCTTTTGAGAACTACCGGACTGAGATAACCGTATTCATAGTGAAACCTACAGAGCAGTTCAGTAACGCAAACCAGCACGAGAACACTCATTGAACAAAACGATAACCCTGTTCCAGTAACGCCTAAGGCACGAGGAACAGGATTGCACCAGTAACGCTGTAGCACGAGGTGTATGTTACCTCCCTATGAGTCAAGAAACAGAGAAGGCCGTGAAAGACTCCTCTATGGGGGTATTCCACGGACAGTAGTGAGGAATGTTACTCCACTACTGTTAGCCGCATCATGGGTGTCGAAACCCCTGAAGAACGTAGGTCCTACAACCATCCAATTAGGGCAGGTACCTGGTGGCCTAGATACCGCCAACAGGCCAGGATCAAAATCCCAGTCAAATACATCTTGGGACTGCTACTCACGATCATATGTAGTGTACTATGCATTCGACGGCCTAACTCAAAGAGTCCACAGAGTCAGGCGGAACGTGGACTGCTGCCAAAAAACGTGGGAAACAGACGACACGCCAACAGAAACAGAGAAGAGGATGTTCAAGACAAAGAAGAAACGCTTCTTTCGAGGACACCGACAGTTCTGCCAAGCAAAATACCAACGGATGATATCGGCGAACTTTGCCCATGAAGAACATCATTACAACCAGCCAGCTCCTAAGACAGACCAACAGAGTAAACAACAGGGAAAGGCATATGCATAGGGTACACCAGACCAAACATCCTTGCAGACTACCGCTCAGGCACAACCGAATCTACCCGCACTGACATCAACCCTCAACAAGTGCACCCTCTTCAGGAGCTTCTAGCTCCTCCACTTCCCCCACGCCACCACCTACAGCTTGGTACAGTGACACAATACCCGTCAAAGTTTGCTTCTTCACCACATGGACATTTCAAGTCGAACGGAAGATGGCTGTACCATACAGCCCCACCTATGTCTCACTAAGTCAACGACTAGTTTATCCCGCTGCGGTTGATGCCTTTGGAGCTATGAGGCGTGCGCCAACCATGAGAGACTCCGTTTCTGCAGTGTCACCTGCAAAATACCTGATGTCAGCAGATACATCATGCATGGAGGTCGCTGCTCTAGTCAGACTCGGGTGCATGGCCCCGTCAACCTGTCCCGACAATTATAAGACAGAAATTATCCAGAGCCGTATGATTAGGAACTGCACGAAAACAGCCGACATTGGTCTGGAAATAAGACCTCCCAGACATGACCAGCCGGTTAGTCGCGTGATAGCTGTCCCATTAAATCTTTTCGTGAATTTTATGCTTGACAAGCAACCAGCACTCGGGGTTGATGACACGTTCGGATACTTAGAAGAAGGATATTCGTGGACAGCCGTACCATTCAGGTCAAAGTCAATCAGACAGAACGGAGCCGTCCCCTATATAGCCATCCTCACAACCCGACTGTGGGCCGGCACAGTGAACTACGCATGCAGGGGGGAACTGACTTCAGCCGATAGCCGGCACAAGACACGTTGATTAGGATAATGCCTTCAGCAAAGAGCATTGGCATCCACGGCCCACAGAATGTAGTCCTCTTGCTTATGGACTATGCTGGCTCCAACGCCCTCGCCACCATAATGTTCCGTGACCAATAAGTCCCAGTATATCGAGGAGGTCCCATCCCGGTGGCTGACTATGTTAATTTCACCAATGTGTTCAATGCTTGGTGGGATAATGACAATATTTCCAACATCCCACGTGATGTGGCGTTGGCGCACAAACACGTAAACCAGTTTCTTGCACTTGAAAACACCGTACTGCTAGCGGCCAGTGTAACAAGAGAACTCTATGGGGCCAACTACCACGTATTCCAAGTACGAGTTTCGCCTAACAATCCACAATACGACTGGTCTTTGCCCTGCTTTGGTGTCTGGTCTGTGTTTCCTAACGACACCGTGGGCAATGGCAGCAGGGCAAAAATACAGCTGTGGTGTACGGAGCACGACTCGGAATCCCTTATAGATGGTAGACGCCGGATGGTCGGATATAATTTTAGTTCACTCAGTCCGTGGCATAGACCACCGACTGGATTGGCAATTACGGAACAAACTCCTTCCGACCATCCCAACTCAGGATACATGAGAACATTGTTAACAAGCACCCCCACACGCCATGTTGTACAGTACCGATTGTCCACAACCGACAGCCTGATGCGGGCATCCATATACTTGAAACTGATATTTACACATGAACAATCCATTGTGTTTGATTCAGCAGTAGGCCTCGGAACCTTTCACCACATGCTGGCTGGCGCCCTATCAGTTACATTCGCCATGATATTCTCCCAAACCAACCTCAGCCTATCCGTCTGGTCAGAATTTGACTGCCGTCGAGACGACGTAATGGCCGCTCAAACCATGGAAATCGCCATCAAAATAGCCACAAATGACGTCGCCAGTTACGTTGACGTCAGGGCGATGACACAAGGCTGGGGCGACTGGGACGAAGACCAGATATTTGATTACTACAGACTAGATCCATTTGATAACTATAACTGCCACATCAGCAGCCCCCTCCCCCACCACTTTACATTACAGTGGTCCAACAAGATCTCGCTAATCATAGGAGTTCAATCGGAGAAGGAAACATACTTCCGGTACAACCAGCTCAATCACATGGGGATGATGTGTGGTCCGGAGGCAGAACTCACCCACGTTCCTGCTTGGGTAGATCAGTTCCCACTCCTTCCCGTTGGTATTTTCTCAGGGGCCCGCCTATATGTTTCTCACCCACCTACAGTCTAACCGGAAAAGCACCATATACGACAGATCAAATCAAAGAGGACATACAAACGTGGGTATCATCCTTACATCCAGATGGCAGGGCGAAGTCACTCAACCAGGAATGTGTAGATGTGGTGCTCGATGATATATTCTCAACATGGTACAGAGAAGAGGTTGAAGGGGCACTTACATTTCGGGATAAAATGAGATGGGGTACATCGGGGGAGCCCGAAAAGCAGAAACAGGAGGAGACATACAGAACAAAATGGGCCTATGCTTACAAAGCTGCCGTCAGTGATGATGGTACCTTGAAAGACAAATACGACATATAACGGGTGTTTTTTTTTAGAGGTATAGAACTTTAAGTTGGCATTACTGTTCAAGATGGCGACCGATTTAACAGCTGTTAAGTGATTTATGTTCAGTTTGGTTTGGCAATTCATCATGAATAGACTCACGCCTGAACAACGCTTGCAAATAGTGCAATTTTATTTCGAAAATAATGGTTCTGTGCGGAATACGTATCGCGCACTACGTCCATTTTATCGTCGACAAAATCGTCCATCAGAGCAGTTAATTCGATTAACCATGGAACGTTTTCGCACCACGTTTACTCTTATTGATAACTCGCATCCCCAGAGACGCCGTACGGTACGTACAGAAGAAGCTATTGCTGCTGTAGAGCGTAGCATTGAGGAAGACCCGAATGAGTCTATCCGCCATCGAGCACAGGAATTGGATCTGTGTCCATCCACTTTATGGAAGATTTTGCGGAAGGATCTTGGTTTGCGTGCTTACAAAATCAAACTCGTGCAAGAACTGAAGCCAAACGATCATCAATTAAGGCGTACATTCGTCGAATGGGCCCAAAACGAGATTGCCGTTGTTCCCGATTTTCATAAGCGAATTTTGTTTAGCGATGAAGCGCATTTCTGGTTGAATGGCTACGTCAACAAACAAAACTGCCGCATTTGGAGTGAAGCTAATCCTCAAGTGAATGTCGAAACACCGTTAAATCCAGAAAAACTGACTGTTTGGTGCGCTGTATGGGTTGGTGGAATAATTGGTCCGTACTTCTTCCAAAACGATGATGGCCAGAACGTTACAGTCAATGGTGATCGGTATAGAGCCATGATTACTAACTTTTTCATTCCTGAATTGAACAATCATTATGTCCAGGAGCTGTGGTTCCAACAAGACGGCGCAACATGTCACACAGCTCGTGCCACAATCGATTTATTGAAAGACACGTTTGGTGACCACCTAATTTCACGTTTTGGACCTGTGAATTGGCCTCCAAGATCTTGTGATTTAAAACCGCTAGACTACTTTCTGTGGGGCTATGTAAAGTCATTAGTCTATGCGGATAAGCCACAAACGCTTGACCATTTGGAAGATAACATTCGCCGTGTTATTGCCGATATACGGCCACAAATGTTGGAAAAAGTCATCGAAAATTGGACCTCCAGATTGGACTACATCCGAGCCAGCCGTGGCGGTCATATGCCAGAAATAATATTTAAAATGTAATGCCACAAGATTATCTTTCGGATATATAAAATTGTAATCCATCGTTGTTTTATTGCAATTTAAAGTTCTATACCTCTAAAAAAAACACCCTATATAACGACGTCTCCAACAGAAGCAAGAACATATCGAAAATAGCACTCAAAGAAGAAGCCCAACAAACAAGAGAAATAATCACCACGCCCATGCCTAGCTATTTGCGCCAGGCGTATTTAATGTATCGTTGGGGGAAGCTTGACTTACCCTCTCCTATGTCTCACGGAGAGTGGGTTGCCCACTTTGAAACCACAAACCCAAAATAGTATGGCTGCGTGGATGGCGATAGGTTCGATCAGACTATTCCAGCAAACTTTATAATAAACATCATCAGCAGGTTGGGTAAGCTCAACTCCGAAACACGAGCGGTAGCCGAAGCAGAACTCGAGGACCTTAAGAAATTATATTATATATTAAATCGTGACAACGTGTAAAAGTTTGGTGCAAAGAATTTAACGAAGGGCGTAATCGTGTTAAACATGTAAATCATACTCGTCCAGCATTTCGCCGGTTAACATTGCACGCCTTAGAAACCTTACTGAAGGGGACCATCACGAACTCGGCATCAGCTATAGGAGTGTCCACACAATCATAACTAAAAACTGGGGATGCCGAAAAATTTCAGCTCGTTGGGTCCCAAAGTTGCTGGGTGAAGATTAAAAAGCTGCTAGAGTTCGCATCGCAGCTTGAACGCAGGCCCAAATCGGAGAAATGCACTAGAATCAGTTGGAGCACCATCCATATAGCCCAGACTTATCCCCTTGTGATTTCCACATGTTTGGGCCCCTAAAAGAATCACTAGAAGGCGAGCGATTCTGAAATCGATCTGAACCAATGAACACGTGGAGGCGTTTGTGCGCAACTGGATAGAGATCCGCCCTGCTTCTTTTTATGAAAACGAGATGAAAAAACTACCAATCCGTTGGGAAAAATGTATAATCAAACAAGGGGGATATGTCGAAAAATAAGAGCAATTTGTGTTTTTGTGAAAATTTTCAAAATAAATATTTTATGAACAAAGGCTTGTTTATACTTGATCCATCCTCGTACATATGTTGCAGTTGCAAAAGTGAATGTTGCAAGATCCCACTCAAATCAACAGCAGTATGTTGCCACGTCAACGGAAATATCAACCGCAAAAAGACGTTCAGAAAATTGTTAAGACAAACGAATGTTGGGTATTCATGGCTTCTTCAATCTTAGGTTGACAAAGTGGTAGATGAATTAATGCCATTCATGACAACAAACAGCCTGATTTAAACGTGCTAAATAAGAAAGCATACTTTTTGCAAGAAATATAATTATAATTATGGAATCCAGGAGCAGGTATTTTAAAAATACTTTGCCAGTCGATGGAGAATGTGACAAATAAATTAGAGTTGAAAATGCGATCTTGTACGTATAATTGGACATTAGTGACTGAACTGGCATGGTAGATGGATCATTGGATTAAACGTTCTCCAAAAATATGCAAGCGACTTAAATCTCAGCAAGTCAACAATTCGCATCGGTGAACAAGAGAGAAATAGTAACGGAAGATCGAATACTACAGTCACTCCAAGATCACTACAAAAGTCAAAATAGATAACGATAAGGACAGGTTGGTAGGATTAATAGAACCACACAATCCAGAACTGGTATAGAGAGCATTATTGATGGGAAGTATATTTATAAGAATCGAAAGACTTCAATCAAAAGATCTGCAAAGGCGCAGTAGCTAAAATTCGTCCATATGACCATGAAGAATAATTTAAATCGAAATCGACAGTTTCCAATAGCCCTAACCGAACTAATGAAACATTACATTGGTAACTCCGACAGAAAGTTAACCATTACCCCGAATCTACGACACACTGGAGCTACTCTCGATTTGAAAAGTAAATACTAGCAGGTAGAGAAATTCATTTACAATTGAGATATACCACCTTCAAAACATGACTGAAGTATTAAAAAAACTGGTAGAGGCAAGATACAAAGAAAAAGAAAAAAACTGTATGCTCAATGATGTTTTAATCGCATGCCAAAAATAACTTGAAACCCTGAAGACAATTGTCTTTTGGGCCTTCGTATTAACATACCCACAATTTAACAAACACTTCAGCATTAATTCCGAAGTAATGTAGGTGTGTTATCCCAAGTTCAATAAGCAGATGAGAAGGCTTTAGGAGCAGGGAAGTAAGTGTCAACTATAGTCAATCCACTACACGCGATAAAAGCTATAAAGTGAATTGCCCAGTCCATTAATTTATCAAAGGAGATGAAAATATTATTCCATTGAGAAGTAGAACAATATGGTACAAGAGGATAGTATAGGGATTAATAATTGCATCACAATTAAAAAAAGAGTTATTTTAGTGTTAAGCAATTATAGATTAGTATACAATTGCCACACAATATTATACCAGCACTGAGTCACAGTGTTATTCAAAAACATCAAGAAAATTATCTGAAGATCACCAGATTAATTGCAATTTATTTTCCAAAAACCAGAACCACATAAATTGGGGTAATAAAAACTGCAACCGAAATTTAGAAATCACTCCCTTTCCATTTTATTTTTATAGATAAATTTACCACAATTTAAAAAATAAGAATCGTTACTGTAGTGTTAAGTAATTGCAATTAGTTTAGAATTGGCACACAATACAGTATCAACATTGAGTCATGGTGTCAGTCAACCAAAAAATTTGACTCAATACTTGAATTTTAAAAAGAATAGCATATCCTCACTTATCAGGCATCATCAGGACAAAATTCGTTGCAATTCATATTTCAAAATACTGCATCAAGTTAAATAGCCAAATCTTCAACAACTATGTGTTCCTCTTGTATGAAAGATATAGGCAAAGCAAAGCAGAAATTATCAGTGAATAATAATTTCAGTAGGATGATGTAATACATGAAGGGAATAGTGGAATTTGCAATATACACTTAAGTTCAACTCAGAACAAAATGAACCAGAAAACGAACAATTATTTAAACTTCATTAACAAAAAAACAATTTTACTAAAATAACCAGGAAAGATAACTCCACAAATAAAAACCATACAACATTATCAATTAGTGTCAAGCAATTGTAGATTAGTTTACAATTGCCACACATGAAAGTATCCAGAAAAAGTCACTGTATTAGTAAACCAAAATTTGACCGATGAATTTAAAATTCAAAAGGATATCCATATCCCCATTTGAAGAAAACTTTCATGTTAGCCATATTCCGACTATTTTAAAGTTCACTTCTGAAGAACCTCAAACTTAATCAAAAATAGTGTTTCAAGATCTTCGTATTTCTTGCAATTTGTAGGTAATTTCATAAAACCACATGAATTAGGTTGATAAAATACACAAACCTAAAATGATACACCTTATAAATTTCATATGTAAAAATTCAAATATATGTTAGCTACCTACTAGTTGAAGCAATCAAGGCCTGTACTCCACAGTTGCATGCTTTTAAGTTTATAACTCAACTCGTACTTAGTAGAAAACTGGGAGTTGTGAAATGATTACACATCCTCAAATACTGTGGTTTTAGTTTCTGTTTCCAGATTTTCGACCACATTTTTTCAATTGGGTAAATAGGTAGACACCTAACCTTGATTATATATTATCAACTGTTGTGGCTCATCGAATTAAATAATTAAATCCTCTTATTTTCATGTCTATGTTTGTATAGATGGCAATTGTAGTATAATTCTACACTTTTGTTCTATGATTACAAAGAATATATCAGATACACATTTTAAATTCATTACACCATCGGAAGTGCTGCACGACACTTTAACGATTAGTCATCTCAAAGCTTCAAGATGGCTTCAAGAACACTTAAAATGGGGTTGGCATATTTGAACTACTACGTTCTGAACCTACATTGCTTCCGCTCTAATATTCAAAAGATCTACTTTTACAATTTTCTAAAAAGGAAAAGAACTCCAAATATTAACTACTGATTTTCACAAATTGGAAAAGTAATGAAAAATAGACCTACAATTGGATATTTTTATAAATAACAGGAACCGAAATATAATATAGTAGGAAAACCATAATATTAAAATAGGTACTTACCAATATATTAAAAAATAATATATAATAAAAAAAAATAAAAATAAAATATTAAAGCCAGAAATAAAAGTGATATACAAGGCATAAAATAATCTCCTACACATTTATATAATGCATGTTAATAAGAAATGTAATAAATTATTAAATGGAGACAAACGAGCAAATGGTAAACTTCGCTGATGAAATTAATAATTCCCCATAGAAAATCATTTTTTCTCAATGCTTTCTTAGTTTTATGAATAAAATTCGTATTGATTCGTATGCAGTAATTTTTAATTTGATAATTAATGTTTAAAAATGTTTCGTAGTAGAATAATAAAAAAGCGTTAAAAGTGCTCAGTTATTTTTCGATATACTTTAAATCCTATATTTATTATTATTGTATTTTAAACTTTTTTAATTTAATTCAAGTATTCACCTTACATCATATACCATAGAACTTTGTTTATGATTTACAACAAAGTATATTCTTCCTTAATAAACTAAAATTAGGGCATGCTACAAAACAATATTTGTCTGAGCCACAGTCATTACAAAATATTTATTGAATATACCAAATTGTTTTATTACAATATGCATTCTGGCTATTATATTTACTTGTGATATAATGATTATGACAATTACAAATAATGATAGCGTATAAATATGAATAACAAATGACTAAATAATACTCTATTTGTAAAATAGCTTATAGTATCACTTCTCGACCATCACCCATCCTTAGCGATATTCGCACCACATGTCAATTTTTTACTTTTTTTCCTTTTGATAATTATTTTTAATATGTATAATTCACATACATTTACTTTGTATCAATGTGGACATTAATTAATCAATTCAACATAATTTGCTGGAAATAACCCGTAAGTTCCATCAGGACCGAGTCCTTGCCACCATCCCTCGTCAACTTGATCAATATTTGTAATTATATCGCCAGGATCAAAGGTAATTTCGGTATCATCCGCTAAAACCAACATATTAATATTAATTAGTAACACAGGGTGATATATAAAATATGTTTAGATTTCTTATTTCTACTTTTATCATTAACTTAAGTAGGTCCAACCATGCCAACAATTAAATAGATTTACAAACTTTACTTGTGAAACATGTCTAATGTATTGGAAGTAAACAAATAGAAACATGTAATTGCAGGCATTGTTATACTAGTTTTAAAATTTGGTGGTCAGTGGAACTTCTTAAAAATTAAAGAAAAACAATACAAGCAATTATATCAAAAGCACTACAACTTGGAAAATCCTGCAAGTATATTTGTTTAGGAAAGTTTGTAGTTTTTTCTTCATTTATTATTTCTTACAGCAGGTGTTCTCAAAATATCGACAAGTAAATAGATGTTGCTGTCTGCTACATTTTTACTGTTTGCAGACGATTTAATATTGTATAATTAACCCTGGTAATACTAATGCATATTATCATACCTGCTTGATAATCATAAAGTGCACGAGCTTGTAAACCTGGTCCTTCAACTAAGTCTTGATAAATTACCTCATCAACAAACTGCTGTTCAGTAATTTGTTGTATAAATTCAGTATTGTGCAAGGTTTTATCTTTATTAGTATTCACAATTTTCTGTGGATCTCTTGGAGAACGTTTTATAGTTGAAAATTGATCAGAATCTTCATCACTTTGACCTTCATCAAATGACTTATTTTCTGGTATTTGTAGCTTTTGTTCAATCTCTTCCGAAACTCTAAAATGTGCATAATTAATTAAATAAAAATAAATACTTTAGGTATATTATAGCATACTGTTCTTGTGTACTTGTAGGATTCACTTCAACAACTGGTTGAGAAAATGGTTGGGTCTGACTTTTTAAAAGTGAACTACGAACAGGCTTTTCAGGGATTTTTTTTACTTGAACTGCATTTTGCTCAAAAATTGATGTATTCACTAATTTTCTCGGACTTGGATTTAATTTGGTAATATCTTTTTCATTATTTTGACTACAAGAATCAGTCTTATTATTCCACTCACTACTCTCATGACTCTCCCTTTGTTTGAATTCTTCTTCGATAATCTTACGTTCAAGTTCCTTTCGCTTTCTCTCTTCTTCTTTTCTTTTTTTCTCTTCTTGTTCTTCTTTTTGCCAAAACTGGTCTCTTTCATTTGAATTGATTTCTGTAACTGGGTTTACTTTTTTATAATTTGTGCCTACAGGTGTTTTTACATCTGATATTTCACTTCTATGAGTTATGAGTTTGATTGCCGAACCACATTTGGCCAATTTATCAACAATTGTTTGTGGATCAAGATCATCTTCACTTCTAGCATTAATTGTAAGATGAGCACCTTTGAAGAAATTCTCTATATCACGTAAGTGATTTGCACACATTCCTTTACGAAGCGTATGAGCACCTTCGCCTTGCCAATTAATTAAAGCATACTTTGGAAGGGATGTTCTGGGATCTGTTATTTTCAAAAATGCATACATTATTTTCCCACTATTTAGTTCATCTGTTAGTTCCTCTATTCCACCAGAACCTGTAGAAACGACTTTAAGTGTGTTTGTTTGTCCTTCATATCCAAACAACGCCCTGAAAGTTACTGAGTAATGGAAAAATAAAGTGCTATTACACATACAGCTTACCAATTGGTTTCATTCTTATCATCTAGAACTTCTTTCCAAGCGTGTAAAAGTGTGTCACGATATCGACTTAAATTGAGCGACATTTGAAAACCGACCACTAAATTACTATCTACTACTGCCCAAATTTTTCTTTGATAACACTTACATACAACAAAAACTGCAAAAGATTACGAAAAGTGACTGATAAATGACATAAGTGACATCAGTCATAACATTGTCTGGTCTTCGAAAAAGTAGCCATACAGCCAACCTTATATAGGGTAAGGCGGGGTAGGTTCGGACATAGGACGTATATCAAGCTAGCACGACAAAGTTATTTTTCCGATTTCTAACTTGCACTATAATTTGTCGCTAATTTGTTACTAAAATCCAAAAATTTGCTACTCGTGCCGTTTAGCCATAACATATAGCGTATCTCGAAAACGAAATGTCATAGGATATTACTGTAAAGGCCACAATTTGTCGCTGAAAGATGACACATTCAACGAATTTGTCGCTAGTATTATCTTCAACTGATAAGCGAAAAACTGCTGGAAAACCATCAAACTGGCACTACATATGGCATATCTCGAGAAGGAAATGTCGTAGGATATTACTGAAAAGGCCACAATTTGTCGCTAATTTGTCGCTGAAAGATGACACATTCAACGAATCGAAGGAAACCAGTTTTAACTTCCTTCGATGTAACCAATTTATTTGCTAGTGTACCCCCTGCAGAGGTAATACCATTAGTAATAGATCTACTTGAACGAAATCAGGTAAACCCGGTCATTATCAACGAAATAATTTCACTTTTAGAACTTTGTATGAATCAAAATTACCTACAGTTTAACAATAAATTTTACGAACAAAAGGAAGGCTTAGCTATGGGAAACCCATTAAGTCCTTTGCTAGCCGAAATATTTTTGGACAATTTAGAAAATAAAATATCACAAAATGTTCTTTTTAAAAAATGTCACTATTGGTATCGTTATATAGATGGCATTCTTGTCTGCTTCAATGGTACTAATAGACAATTAAATCAACTTTTTTCATTCATAAATAGCATTCATCCAAATATAAAATTTACACTTGAATCCGAAATAAATCATTCCATTAATTTTCTAGATTTAAATATTAGTCGAATTAATAACAAACATGAATTTGCAATATACCATAAACCAACACAGTCTGACATAATAATACATAATGACTTTTCACCCAATTTCACAAAAACTATCATTTTTTCACTCTATGCTACACAGACTATTAAACGTTCCTCTTTCTAAAGCTAATTACGATCTAGAATTAAATAAGATTATTCAAATAGCAGTCAATAATGGTTATAATAAAACAATGGTAGTACAACTTCTTAATAAAAAGCTTTATAAAAAAACCTTAAATTCAATATACCCTATAGTAAAATCAAAATCAAACACAATTAGTACGTTTTCATTTTTAGCAAATATTACCAAAAAAATTAGTAAACATATTCCCAATAATTTTGTATCATTTAAAACAAATCATTCTTTAGGGTTACTTATAAGAAATGATAAAGATAATATAGACAATAAACTGAAATCTGGTTTTTATAAATTAAAATATGGTGAGTGTAACTATGTATACATAGGACAAACTGGTCGTTCATTTCAAGAACGTGTCAAAGAACATAGGAAATGTTTTGAAAATCAAAAATGTACATCTGCATATGCAGAACACTTAATAAATTTAAACCATTCATTTAATGATAATTTTGAAATCTTACATTTAGCAAATAAAAGTCAAAAATTGAATCTTTTAGAATGTTTAGAGATCAATAATTATAATAATTTAGGAATTTTAATAAATAACCAGATTGAAGTAAATAACTCACCCCTACTAAATTTAAAACTTTGCAACCCCACCCTTTAGGTTAAGTAGACTTGTAGATACATGTATATATAAAGTTTGAAATTATAAGTTTATGTATTGTAATTCATCCACCTGATGAAGCCACAGTGTGGTGAAACGATCGTTGTGGTCAATAAAAATAATTTTGAAGCTCTTAAAGGTGTTTTCTTTAATTGCTTATTGTTTTTAGTTTTTGTCTAGACGTGATAGAAGCTCTAAAAATACAGTCCCCTGGCTGTCGCTATTACTGCATTTTCACCTAGAAATGAGATTTACGAAGAAGTTATTGAAACTACATACATTTAAAATCAATATCATAAAGAAAAATAATTAAATTATATTATTTTCGTAAAACAAGGTCTCATTACGAATTTTATTTATTTAATAAACTCCTGTAAATTTTGTCCCAAGAATTTTCATACAGTCCCCTGCCAAACATTTAAATTCATAATAAAAAAAAAACTATAATTACACGATAACTTTTTTTGAGTGAAACGAAACGCAATTGGTGTGAAGTTAGCAGCCTTACCGAATGCGCGTTAAGACGCCATTTTGTTAAGTGTCAAAGTGTCATTTGTGAGATGATCACGTGCTTGGACCGCTACCACACACAGTCCTCTGGTAAGTCATAATATGTATGTTAATTACTTTAATAATCTATATATTAAGTTTATTGTAACATTATTTATGTCTCAATTGATCGGTAGATTCTTAAGAAACTATTTTATTCATATTTGTGAATATTTTGAAATCTAACCGAAATACACAGTCCCCTGGCAACAGTCCTCTGCCTGAAATTGCAGCAGGGGACTGTTTTACGTAACAGGGGACTGTGTATTTTGCGTATTGGTTATTGTTTTAATTTATTGTTTGTGTCAATTTATCCACTAATCAGTTTTATTAATGTAATAATCATCAAAGTATTATTGATCGCTTTGCATTATTTTTATCCTTTATAAAGTTAAATTATTTTCCACAGGCTGACCGAACGCAAGTGACAATTATGGCTGATTTTGTTGTTAATTCAACAATATTGATCAGTTTGTTAAAGTAATCCAAGAGCGATGTCTTGGCATCACATGTATCGCAATCGACGGTAAAGACATTCAGGCAATGGTCGATAAAATTGAAGAGGAATCGGCCGATCAGAAGGGTTTTAAAGGCACTTTAAATGTGCATCAGGTCGCAGGTGTTTATTCCAGATCCATCCTCGGCTTTTCAAGTAAATGTAAAACGCTAACAATGAAAAGTCTCAGCTGCTTTTGCAACAGCGGCTCTTGTGAGCATTATAAGATTGGCAGTGTCAACTTTGCTCTAAAACCTAGATGGACAGTAGAAGAAGCGAGTCCGAACCGGAAGATCTTGAATCTGCTGAACCTGAATTGACACCTACACCAAACAAGTCGCCTCAAAGATTGGATGATGATCTATAGCAGGGACGAGTGGCACTCGGAATTCATGTTAGAGAAAGTTGTTATTTCTGTTCATTTTTTATAAAGAAATTTTGTTTGCTATTGATGAGAAAATATTCTATAAAAATAATTAATAATTGATTAATGTAAAATGACTTTTTTAAAAGTACAACAATCCTCTGTCTCACATAACAGTACCCTGTCACGTTCAAAACAGTCCCCTTATGTCTCAGACAGTCCCCTGTCACGATTTCTTGGAAAATCGCTAATAACTCGGAAAATATAAATAAATTCAGTGGGCCTCTTTATCTAACTAAAATAATAGTTTATTTTCTTCGAAATAGAATACGGTTTTTTGGCAAATGTTAAAAATAATTGCCAGGACAGCATTTGTATGGGATTTGTACGAGCTTACAGAGGTTACAGAGAAATGCCCATATATAAATGGAAATGGTAAAGAAAACTTTCAAAAATTTGCGCCATCTATACATAAAACTATGAAGCGTCATTTAAGGCGCGCATTTCAAAATTAAACCAAAATTTATTAATTGTTTTAATTGGAAATTGAAAAAAAAAAGAAATATAATATTAACAAATTTATTAACAAAGTATATATGCAGTAATAAGTACAATTAGTACAATATACGAGTAAATTGCAAAACATCAATTAATTAAAATACTTAATAAATATTAAAAAAGTAATTATGTTATTATCAAATAAAACCCAATTTGAACGTTTAACGTATTTAGTCATTGAAATGCTTACAAGGTAAATACACACTTGGCACTGCGTGGCGTCTCAGGTTCCCATTTACCATTTTGCATATAGGGTGGAAATGCTTGCCACACACCCCATAGTTGTGTAAACTGCTGGGCAATGTTGTATCATTGTATGCGACAGAAAACACCCTTTCCACCCATACACGTTGCAAAAGGGGTTGTTTGGGAAACTTATACCTACAAGAATTAGAACAAATAAATGTATTCTCTTGTACACTGAACATCATTGCATTATTACCTAGGGGTAATTTACCCACATCCTTCGACGCAGCATATTCTTGGGTGTATTTTCATTTTTGTATTATCTGCAATAATATCAACAGCAGATTAATAAACGATGAGTACCTATTAATTTTACTGTAAAGCATGATTGCAGTATTTAATACATTACTTACTTTCAGGACAGGTAAAAATAATTTTCACAAACCAAACATAACAAACTGCAACAAACGCGACAAACACTTTTAATAAAGTTTGTTGTCATTGAATGTAACGCCACAAACCAGGCAACAAACGGTTTACTTTAACGTTTCCAAGCAATGGGAAATTTCTCTATTGTATGTATGTCGGTAATACCGATTTCAGTAATTTAAAAAATATCTGTAGTTCATGTAGGGCAAACTTATGTGGCGCTGTTGCTCGTCATTTCATACCCTGGTCTTATCTTCAACTGATAAGCGAAAAACTGCTGGAAAACCATCAACCCAGTGAACACACAATGTAAATATGATATAACGAGAAAATAACAAGTTACATAACTTTTTTGACTTATAGGCGACATAACACTTATGTCAAATTTAAGTTTTATGTTATGTAACTAATTGTTATATATTATATGTTATGTAACAGCTATATATGGTGGTGTGACTGTAATAAAACATCACAATTTCTACTCATTTGATATGTTCTTGTGATGTAACAGCGTAACCTTTATAAAACGTTACAGCAGTTACTTTTATGTTATGTATATGTGATGTATCAGTGTTACCTTTATAAAACGTTGCTGCGGTTACTCTTATGTTATATCTTTGTGATATATCAATATTACCCTTATAAAACGTTGCAGTGGTCACTCTTATGTTATGTCCTTGCGATATATCAGTATTACCTTTATAAAACCTTTCAGCGGTTACTTTTATGTTATGTTTTTGTGATATATCGGTGTTACCCTTATAAAATATTGCAGCGGTTACACTTACGTTATGTCTTTGTGATGCATCGACGTTACCTTTATAATACATTGCACCAGTTACCTTCATGTCATGCCCTTATAATGTAACTATGTTACCTTTATAAAACGTTACAGTGGTGACTCTTACGTTATGTCTCTACGATGTATCAGTGATTCCTTTATAAAACGTCACATGTATTTCTGTCGTATCCATGCTAGCTTTACAAAATGTGATAATGGTAACTCGTCTTATGTTATGTCTTTTTGACGTATCAATACTATCGTTATAAAATGTTACGTATATAAGAAACGATAAAGTTTGGCGTTGACAATAATTTTAATTGTACTCATTTTTATGACATATAAATGTTTTATTTTTAAATTAGCTGTCATAACGAAATTTACTCCAGATTAATCTTATGAAATAAAAATTCTGCAAAATATTAGGTATTAGATCGCATAAAATAGTTACAGATAAGCCAACATACATTTCTACCGAATTGAATTACAATAATTCTACAAATTAAGATTCGTTTAGATTTAGACTAAAATAAATTAATTTTTGATACAAATCTAATTAAAGTTGTCATTATCATAATAAATAGGAAAAAAGCCTCTGTATACAAAATATGAAATTTTATCTTTCATGATACTTTTTTTTTCTTTTATATTTATGATAACGGAAATATTTAGAACATATCTATTATTCGTTTTGTTTGGGTCATTTCTATTTTATTTAAAGTATTAATATGTATTATAAACGCACTATTCGTTCCATTTTAAACAGATGCTTTACAGATGTGTTTTCTCTTAAGACCTTTCTCTGTTTCCCAGAAAGGTTGTGTTTGCTGGCGATTTCAAGTCAGAGATACAGGGAGGTAGAAATAAAGATAAGGACATGAATAGTGGAAGATTTCAGTGCCTCATTATGTCCTCTGTCATATTCACCAAATTAAATTTTGAATAAAATTTGCAGAAGCGAGAAAATCGTATCGTATATTATCGAGTCTTAGTTTAAATCCTTTAGGCAAATAATTTTTTAATATGATGGACACGCGGTCCAGTTCTAATTTTTACATTATTGTTATTTACATCGACATACTTTTTAACTCTCTTAAAGACAGAAACAAGAAAATGAGGCACCGAAATCTTCGACTATTTAGCGGTCTAATAGCCACATCTGTTGACAGCCTCAAGCGTCCAAAACGTATCAGTTTCTCTTCTTTCGTTTTAAATTTACAATTGTTTAGTAATAAAAGTAGTGATTTATTACAGACCCCTTAACAAAAACTACTTCTGCTTGACCTTGTTATTCTCAGCCTCTCAATGTATTAGTTGCCTAAAATCTACCCCGATGATGCATATTTTCGCCATTTTTACAATATTCTATACATGCATAAATATTTTTAATAACATTCTTTATATGTATAGTTTAAAAGAACATGTGTTGATTATCAACACATCATTATCGACACATCGACAGCATGGTAAAACAACTAAAATGAGAACAAAGGTCCTTCAATATTGGCCGTAGATTTATGTTAGGCAGTTGTCCAAATTGCAGTATCATAAACAATATGAATGTTTCCGACAACCCCGAGTACCGTCTTCTCGGACATCTTTTTCAAATAAATCTTTTTTTGCCGGCGAAGTAAAATAACTTACTAGATAAATAAGTGTAACAGAAACTTAAAATTAAAAGCGTTGAAGTATATGTGTAGGAATGAAAAGGATTGCAATGCCTTTAGCTAAGCGGGTGAAGCAACTTTTATTCGGGCAACTAATTAAAAAATAATACACTTTCGTCACTTACTATCCAAATGATTCGGAATATTTGGTTACTACACATTAGTTGTATTCGTTTGCCCCCTGAGGCAGGGATCATGCCAACACATGGCCCCTTTTCCTAAATTTCTCAGAAACACCACTACATGACAGCCCGTGTCTACGTTCGGAACATGGTTTCTAAATCTCATTACTCTGCTAATACCGGTTAATACAAACAATATCGACAACTTGGACCTAAACAGCTTTTTTTAAAAAGGAACATGCAGTATACCTAAGGGTGACCATAAATTATGCCTCTATAGCACCATAAATAAGAAATAATTTCCATCAGACTCCATCTCCGACATATTTATCATTTTTGATGAATGCATTTTTTACTGTAATGAATTTAAAAAAATGAAGCGATTTTTATGATCAAATTAAAAAAAATAGTACAATTTAATTTATTTTTGTTAACTAATTAAAGTAAGATTGTATTAAAAAAAATATATTATGCCGTAGTGATTTGGAGTATGGAAAACGTTTGTTGCAATTACAATTACAAAGTTATTGGCAATAATTGATTTACAACGAATACTTTACATTCTGCCAATAGAATAAAACAAAAATAATATACCTAAACATAAAAGAGCTATTAACTTTATAGACATATGTAGCTACCGTACATGAAGTCATTTATTTATCTTATGCATATGATATACATGTATAGCCGACTCTCAAACTTAAGTTGAAATTACCCCCATGTTTATCGGTTTATTTAATTACTTTTCACTATTTATTTTTATTTAGTTAACGTGAAGGGCCAATAATTCTTTGCGCATGTTATACTCTTTTTAAATTTGTCGCAGTCTAATAGACTTTTTTTTGGGGGGTGGTATGTGCATCAACTGCTATAAAAGCTTAAAACCCATACTGTTCAGACCAGACGGGCATCTGTCACACATAGGAAGAGAACAGGCGATTGCAGTTGCGTATAAGGACAGACTTTTAGTGATTTTACTGAAACTCGCATTTTCGGTCAGAAAGTAAGTAAAACTCTAGTTTATATTCTCATTCCAAATAACTTGATTTACGTCTTACATAATTCTTTAATTTTACTTTTCATATTTAATTAGTACCTAATCTTATTCGTTTTTTAAATTTCTTTCAGCAATGGATTTTGCTGTTGTAAAATTTACAAAAGATGGGAGTTGTTCAGAAGTTGCGGCCAAATGAATTATCGGCGATGACAATAAAAAATGCTGGTGGCCGCCAAGCGAACCAAGAATATTTCGACACTTATCAAAAGAAAGGCTGAGCCAAAGGGAGACTGGGACGTAGAGGAAATCTCTTCAGTCATATTTTGTCGTATCTAAATATACATATAGATGTATATAATATATGTAAATATGTATATAGTTAATTTTCATCAAATGTAGTTTAACTAATAAATGCTACTACGGAGCTGTTAAATAAGAATAAATATTTTAAATACAAACATTTTTGTTACCTCACATTGTCCTTTTCGATTTACATAAACCGTATGTCACTGTTACAGACCCTTGATATGCAAATATATATCTTGGTTTATCTCGTACCTTGCTTTTACATCAGCGTTACAAAATTATTACAGAAATGTGACGTAAATATGCACATCTTAGAAACATAACAGAAACATCACTGTTATGTTATTGTTACGAGTACTTGCCAATTAAGTTGGTGTGAGCATAATTAATGAACATCTTCCCTGATTACATTAGGAATATTCTCGGCTTTCCTGAAACATCTAGAAAACACCAGCAAAGATCAATGGGAAAACAATTGGATTACTAGACGGCTGTAGAATACCCTAGAAAAAGGCTGAGAAGACTATAAAAGGCGGACGAGACACTCACACCGAGTTAGTTGACAGTGGACAGCTGATGTTTGGAAGCGAAGCGATCGATAGGCGATACAGGCGAACCATAGTGGCGATAGAGTTCATAGAGAGCGATAGATAGTGTCTACCGGAACGGCGATTAAAAGAGACTTTTAGTGAAATAAATTGTGCGGACTTGTTCATAACTGTAGTGTAGTCAAATTAATTTTAGTAATTAAATAAATTCGTTGTTTTGTTTTGTTAATTGTGTTTTCCGTGACTGAACACGTCACATTATATTGTGACGTTTTGCTTATATTAACGTTACAAAATTGTTACAGAAATGTGACGTAAAAATGTATGTCTTAGAAACATAACAGAAACATCACTGTTATGTTATATTGTTACGTTTTGCTTACATTAACGTTACATCATTGTTATATGTTGATACATGTAACAGATACGTAACAGAAACATCACTATGTTATGTAACAATGTTACGTAAATAAGTGTGAAATTGTGAGTCACAAATGAGTTTCCTGTGACTCTCATGTTATATAACATGTTATTTTCGATTTGGTAAAATTGTCATAAAATTTATGTAACAATGCTCACTGGGAAACTGGCACTACATATGGCATATCTCGAAAACGAAATGTCATAGGATATTACTGTAAAGGCTATAATTTGTCGCTAATTTGTCGCTGAAAATGACACATTCAACGAATTTGTCGCTAGTCTTATCTTCAACTGATAAGCGAAAAACTGCTGGAAAACCATCAAACTGGCACTACATATGGCATATCTCGAGAAGGAAATGTCGTAGGATATTACTGTAAAGGCCACAATTTGTCGCTAATTTGTCGCTGAAAGATGACACATTCAAAGAATTCGTCGCTAGTCTTATCTCCAGCTGATAAGCTAACAGTGCATATGGCATCCATATTTCAAAAAAAAATTAAAAAATTTGGAAGTCAAGGTTGAAGAAAGAAGGAACCCAAGATTAAAGATAACCGGAATAGATATAAATACAATCACAGAAGATCTTAGTTTATTAGAAAAAGATATAATCGCAAGAAATATGTTCAATAGAGGTCAAGAAATTAAAGCAGTTCACAAGTATTTAAACAAGAAAACTAACACAATCACTGTAATAGTTGAAGTCAATTCGATAGCATATGAAACAATCATGGAATATAAAAAAATATATATTGGATATTCCAGATGCAATGTATATGATGACTTTAATATAAATATTTGTAACAAATGTAGTAAGTATGGTCATAGTGAAAAACAGTGTTATCAAAACTTGTGCTGTTACTTTTGTTCTGGTCAACACCATAGTAAAGAGTGTAAAAATAGACAAAATCTCAAATGCGCGAATTGTGTAATTAATAATAATAAATATAATTTAAATAATGACACTAACCACTCTGAAAATGATTTCAAAAGCTGTGAAACCTATAAATTTCTATTACAAAAAACTATAAAGTCAATCAATTACCCGTATAATCCAACAATCCTAGTGACAGAATTAGGTTTGGAGTTGCCCGAAGTGAATACGGTTAGTCTTTTAAACGGTATTTCCACATCTCATATATCAGACTCCAAAGTGCGTGAAGAAGTTGAGACAGTAATAGTAAACTACAAACCCCAAAAAATTCGCGAAACGGGTGTACAGATGCGAATCGTGTTAACTGACAATGTTCCTTTTTAACAACCTCCGCGAAGACTTGCACTACGAGAGAAGCAAGAATTTGACGAGCAGATTAAAACATGGTTGAATGATGGAATAATCAGACCATCAAGTTCTGATTACGCTAGTCCAATAGTCCCGGTGAGGAAACGTGACGGGTCATTAAGAATTTGTGTAGACTATCGCCGTCTCAATGAAAAGATTATAAAGGATCGTTTTCCTCTTCCAATTATAGAAGACCAAATCGACCAACTTTACGGAAATAAATTGTTTACGACACTTGATCTCAAGAATGGATTTTTTCAGGTTCCCGTAGAGGAAGGGAGTATTAGATATACTTCCTTTGTTGTCCCCAACGCACAGTATGAATTTTTAAGAGCTCCATTTGGTCTATGCACATCGCCCGCTGTTTTTCAACGATATGTAAATGTAGCTTTTCGAGAATTAGTGGACAAAGGATACCTTTTAATATACATGGACGATTTAATCACACCGTCAAAAGATCTGGAAGAGGGAGTGTCAAAATTAAAACAAGTGCTGAAGATAGCAAGTGAATATGGACTCGAAATAAACTAGAAGAAATGTAATCTGTTACAGTCTAAGGTCAATTATTTAGGCTACATGATAGAGAACGGAAAAGTGACAGTGTCGGACGAGAAGACTAAAGCAATTAGAGACTATCCAAAACCGCGCAGTATTCGAGATGTACAGAGCTTTCTCGGTTTAACGGGGTACTTCCGGAAGTTCGTGCCACATTATGCGATATTAGCGCGACCATTAACTGACTTATTGCGTAAGGGAAATAATTTCCGTTTCGATGAGAAAGAAGAGGTTTCATTTAAAGAGTAGAAGTGGAAGTTAATCAACAAACCTGTTTTGAACCTGTATAACCCCAAAGCCGAGACAGAGCTGCACACGGATGCGTCAGCTCAGGGTTATGGTGCAATTTTATTGCAACGTGATGTTGAAGATAAGCAATTTCATCCGATTTACTATGCCAGTGGTAAAACATCCGCAGCTGAAGAAAAATACCACAGCTATGAGCTAGAGGTGTTATGGCCTTTACCATGACGTTGAAGAAAAGAGACGCATGCGCTCGTGTTGCACGATGGGCACTATTTCTACAAGATTTTGATTGTGTTGTAGAGCATCGATCAGGGCAACGCATAAGACATGTTGATAGCCTCAGCCGTCATCCTTTGCCGGAGGTAATGCTCATAGATGCAGAAGAAACTGGGATAATGGCGCAACTTATGAAAGCACAAAAGGAAGATAAAGTGTTACATAACATTGAGGGGCCGGAATGCAGAGTACATCATGGTCTATTGTACAAAGAAGTAGATGGTGAGAAATTAATAGTGGTGCCAAAGAGTTTACAATCCAACATTATTAGGTTTGTTCATGAAAAGGGCCACATGGGTATTTCTCAAACAGAGAAGTTATTAAGAAGAGATTATTGGTTTATGGGCATGCGACCTAAAATAGAGAAGGTGATCAAGAATTGTGTAAATTGTATTTTGGCGAATAAAAAAACAGGCAACCTGAAGGGTTGGTTGAATCCAATCGACAAAGGAAACTGCCCTCTGGATACATACCATATCGACCATCTAGGCCCACTGCCCAGCACACGAAAGGGTAACAAATACGTTTTGCTTGTGATCGACGCATTTAGTAAATTCGCATGGCTGTATCCAACCAAAACAGCAAATGCAGCGGAAGTTATAAACAACCTCAAGAAGCAATCTTACGTTTTTGGAAACCCTAGACGAATCATATCAGATCGGGGCACGGCGTTTACTTCCAACGACTTTAAAAATTACTGCGATAGCGAGAATATAGTTCATACGACGATAGTGACTGGTGTGCCTCCAGGAAATGGACAAGTTGAACGCTTGAACAGGATCCTCATCCCATTGTTAACAAAGTTAGCCGCTCCAGTAGGGGTAGATGACAGCTTCTGGCTAAGAGGATGAGAGGGTTGTGATTTCTGACAATTGTGACGTAATTGTAATTGATAGAATGTTGTTCAAGGTCATATGTCTACTACAGTAGAGAGCGTATTTATCATCGATTGCTAGAAAGCCGTTTCTATTTCAGAGGGCGAGAGGGTTTCGATTTGTGATAATTGTGACATAATTTGTGGCTCAAGGTTATGATTCATATGTCTACTACAGTAGAGGGTATATTTATCTGCGTCTTTTCGACGTTGTCGGTTGATTGAAATGTCTACTATAGTAGCGATTGTGTAAACCTACGCAGTCGGGTGACATCTGCTTGAAGACCATTCCATGCTGTGACAACGGTTGTCGAAATAGGTGGAATGGTGCTGTAGAGAGCGAGGAGGTCGGTTAAATAGCAAATATGAATTGCAGACGCAGCATTAGCTCCACGTGACTTTTACTGCATCCATGGATACCTTCACACACACACGCATACATACTCTGCTTTACCAAACAATAAGCTATCATATGTAAGTTCATCATACACAGACAAACATCACTTGTCGTTCAGTACATCTCGACAACTTTACAATTTGCTGATATCGCGCATACATGTCTACATTACACACACACACACGTCTTAATTAAACCTGTAACCGTTCCTCTATGTCATATTCACGCGCTTTCCATCTTATTACTCCGTCTATATCGAGCAAATTGCAGATGCAGCATTAGCTACACGTTACTTTTGTTGTTAATATGTATACAAAATATATATATAAACACACTACTAGTGGAGCGCCTGGGGGTTTTGACCTCGGAAAATTGCTACAGTGAATGAATTTTTTTGGTTGAGGTGGCATTTTCTTTCTTATACTATATCTTGCAAAGTTTACCAAAAATTTTTTTGTGCTTTCAATTTTTTCACTTTTTAATTGAAAAAAGATAAAAAATTAATATTCTAGCATATAATTTAATTTCAGATAGCATTTTTTTTTATGTACACGTAGAATTTGTCTCGAATAGGTATAGAATATCATCTTTTAGAGATACCTATGTTTATGAAGGGTCCTAGAGACCTTGGACAGGTAGTAAAACGTGAACGAGAAGAAGAGAGGGAAGGTTGAAGGGACAGCAGCTGTAACGTACAACTAAACGGACGTTTTCTGGATAGTTTAGTTATAAATGACACGTGTCCTGTATATGTTGTGTATTTAAAATTGAAAATTGTGTGATTTGAAAATTTGCTATATGTTAATAACGGCAGTTTTATTGGAGACTATTTTTTGCTGTTGAACTTCTGCTCAAGACTTTTCATTTTTTCGTGTAAAAAGGTAATTTGATTTAAAAACTGCAATGAATTAGTAGATAAAGAGTTGAATAATTAGCAAATGATTGAATGTAAATTAAAGTTAAATAAAAAATTATAAAAATGAATAAAACGCAATCAATTTTGTTACTTTTTTTTTATTACAGTTTAAAAAAAAATCGATGAACCATGTATCAGTATCATGGCTGATGAGCATAGTTGCATACTATGTGAAAAATTAGGTTCATCATCCGAAATGAACTCAGATTTAGGTGAAATTATAAAAATAAGCAGAGGAATAACCACTTTGAGAGCTGCATCGAGCGAACGACAGGATGGATTGTTACCTCACCTGCAAACTGAATTCGTTTATGCTCATACAAGTTGTCGTCAAAAATATATTAATAAAAAATATATTGAAATTTATAAGAAGAAGGAGCAAAATGAAACTTCATGTAGTTCACCTCCGAAAAAAAAAGCTTCGAAGTAGCACTGATGTATTGAACTTTGATTGGTTGATTGGGAAACAAATTGTATCTTTTGTGGCCAAGAAGCTGATAAAGCAAAAGAAGCAAAATTGAATAAACATCGGCGAAGACAAATTTCACACATCAATACTGCAACTTTGAGTGACTCCATTCTGAATTTTATAGCCGTACAGAAAAATGACTATTATCGCGAAATCCATAAAAGAATTGCTAGCATAACAGATTTACAGGCACTCGAAGCAAAATATCATGTAGATTGTTATAATTCGATTAAAAATTCTATGCACCTGATTAACGTTGAAAAGAAAGTTAGTCCGAGAATTGTGATGATCGATACTGCAATGGAGCAAATATATAAATACATAGAAGAGAATGACGACTGCCAATTCACCATGCAAGAGTTAAAAAATGTTATAACTACAGAGCTCATCCCGGATGAAAAGACTGTTAAAAAACGACTTGTAGACCGCTATCACGATGACATTGTCATTTCGCCTAAATTTGGATCCAATACCATCATATGTTTTAAAAATATTAACCACGATATATTAACAGAAAATTGGTACAATCAAAAACACAATAATAAAAAAGAAGAGGAATTTCACATATTAAAAGCGGCCAGCGAAATTATTAGAAGGGACATAAGAGCTCAAGTTTACGGTAATGAAAATTACAGAGCAAGTGACAAAATGCTTGAAGATATTGATGAGACAATTCCGCAACCTTTAAAGTTTTTATTGTCAGAAATAATTATAAAAAATATAAGGTAGACACAATTACTACATTTACCCACTTATTATGCATATATAAAAATATACCTCAACTTAATTTTCATATACAACATTATTTTACAGAATAATATGCCTCATACTATTTGAATTATTATAATTATCCATTTTTTTTTTTTTTAAATCAAAAGCACAAATTTTCAATAGGTAAACTTTTTTATTTATGTTATTAGCTAAACTTTCCCAAATTTTTTTTTTTTTTTTTTTCATCCACTGTAACGGAAGTCTGAGGTTTCTATGATTTTGACGCTCCAGGCGCTCCACTATACTTTAACTTTTGTTTTCGAGATAACGTACCACAACATTCATACCTACCAATAATTCTGTAAGCTATCATGTGTAAGTTCATCACATACAAACATCACTTGTCGTCGTCGTCGTCGACGGTGAACACCGACAGTTACGCCAACAATTTGCTGATATTGCGCATACATGTCTACATTACACACACACACGTCTTAATTAAACCTGTATTCGTTCCTCTATGTCTATGTATTCAAATTCATATGATTTGCGTCTTCCATCTTACTCCGTCTACTATATCAAGCAATTATGAATTGCAGACGCAGCATTAGTTGTATATTACTTTTGTTGCTAATATGTATACATATATATATAAACATACTACTTTAACTTTTGTTTTCGAGATAATGTACCACAACATTCATTCATAACAATAATTCTGTAGGCTATGATGTGTAAGTTCATCACATACAGACATTACTTGTCGTCGTCGTCGTCGACGGTAAATACCGACAGTTACGCCAACAATTTGCTGATATCGCGCATACATGTCTACTTTACATATACATCTGGAACATACATATGTGAGGATATTGATTTGTAATGAGTGAAATATGAATTAAGTATGACGTAACAGCTGTGTTATATCCAATGGATTTGAACCTGTACCCGCTCCTCTATGTCATATTCACGCGCATTCCATCTTACTCCGTCTATATCGAGCAAATTGCAGACGCAGCATTAGCTCCACGTTACTTTTGTTGCTAATATGTATACATATACACACACACACTATTTTAACTTTCGAGATAACCTGTCACAACATTCATACCTACTAATAATTCTACAAGCTATCATGTGTAAGTTCATCACATACAGACATTACTTGTCGTCGTCGTCGACGACGGTGAACACCGACAGTTACATCAACAACTTTGCAACAATTTGCTGATATCGCGCATACATGTCTACTTTACCTTAAACTTGTACCCATCGTTCCTCATCATCCAATTCGCGCGCTTTACATCTTACTCCATCCATACATCGTACTACTAACACGCTAAAGAAAATACTTTTACGTATATATAACGACGTGTGTGATTACAATGCAATTTTACCCAGCATCTCCGACAACGAATACACACACATACGCTTATTGTTTAAACAATATTTCGATGAACCGATTGACTCGATTAATAATTAAAGGTATATACACTTGAATATTTTATAGTATCTGCTCTATATATAATACATTTCATCTTGTAAAGCTTCTGGAACAGAAGAGTGAGTGAGAGGATATTGATTTGTAACGATGGAAATATGAATTAATTGTGACGTAACAGTTGTGTTATATTCAATGGATAAATACTTTCATAAATTTTTTTTTTTGATGTATACTTGATTACACATGATGAAAGTTTCAAAGAAATAAGTATATTTGAAAGAAATGCTCTTACAATTGAAAACCGTTACATTATTATTGAAAAGTAAACAATTACTAGTGATAAATTAAAACTAATGCTTTAAATATATGATCAACAATTACAAATACAAACGTAAAGGTATACATAAATCTATTTCATTGAAAATTTTTACAGAAACTTCATGATTAATACTTTATAAGCAGTTTTACCAAATATCACGCCACCTTCTTATTACATTTTTAGAACATAGGAGTGAGAATATTGATTTATAACGATTGAAATATGAATTAATTATGATTTAACAGTTGTTGTATTGTAATGAAAAGTAGGTCAAGATTATAATTCATAAGAAATATTGGATTCATTAAAATTATCGATTCTTTATTTTGATATAAATAAAGTAAATAAGTGCTACAATCAAAATATTGAACAGTAAAATTACATTAATAGTGCTAACAACTTGTAGAAATAGGAATGAATCGGTGAAGTAACCCATAGACACAACACCCTCTCTTTTCTCATCTGCATAAACTTGAATCCATCGACTCTCAATGTATTTTCGAGACTGTCCATCTTTTCCAACAAACACAAGTTTTACAGAGTGTAGGTCTTGTACGTTATCAATAGTAAAAACGTTTGTTCCACTCACATTCTTTAAAATAATAGATTCCCAGTTTTGGTTCCACTTACATGGTACATCAATGTCTTTATTAAAATTTTTACAAACATAGGCTTGATCACCAATTGTATTATCAGGTCGTGAAATGTGAAGAGTATTGTTGTATAAATATGTTAAAATTAGTAATGATGACACACTGATCATGATTGCTTTTTCCATTACAACTGAGATGATGAATACTAGCAATGTATTCTTATTACATAACCCCCTCCCCCCTCCAAAGATATGTGTAGCAGTGTAGGAAGGGGGTTTTGTATAAGTTATGTGAACGAGCGAAGGAGCGGTAGATGTTTAGCAGAATTCAGTGGGATTAAATTAGTAAAACATGGAAACCTTTATTGAAAAGTTTAATAGTGTACGGGTGGGTTATGAAGAGAAAGAAATACGTGCTCTGAATTCATTGGAGTTGAATCATACATACCCCATACAATCCTTCAAAAAGGTGCATACAAAATGGGGGCCTCGTCTGTTACTCGATTTGTACAGCTTCGTTGTATTTCTTCCATCCAGACATGCAAAAGCTTTTACAGAAGCAGAGATCGAGGATATAAATGATAAAATTGATAAACAAGTGGGTCAACCATCGATCCGTCTCAAAGGATTTGTGGTAAAATCGGCTGATGTTGTAATACATATGTAAATTGTATAACAAAAAGTAAAATGTATATATATATAACGTTTAATAAAATGAAAACCAATTTTATATTTTTATTTTGTTTTATTTGTTTAAATGAAAAAAAAAAAAAATACATCGTATTTAGGAGTGTAAAGACAACCAATATTTTAATAAAAGAACATTTTTGTAAGCACAAGTCGCTTGAACAGTTGTTTTAAATAAATGATAAGAACACAATTTAACTTTGAAATCAGTTTCTAGATTTGATAACGATGGACAATTGATGTCTTCAATGTTAACAAAGTTAACATTAGGAAAGTATTCTAGTAGCCACACTTTCTTTTGTAATCCCTTAACATATACAACTGTTGACTCCATCAATATAGGATGAATACTATCATGAATTGCAGAGTACGGAAGATCACCATTATCCCAATATAACCCATGAAAATTTCTGGTTAACCATCGATTTTGAATTCTATAACGAACCGGGAGGGTGTCCCACGGAAATGGTGGCTCAAATGTGTTATGATAAACTGGTTCTTCTTTTAATGCAACAATAGCTACTTCTTTGAAAACAAATCGATTCTCGCTACATTGAAAACCTTGTACGTCAAGTAAGAAAGTCATCGTGCTCACTGTTCAGTATCGAAAAATAAAGTGAAATGTTGTTGTGGTTATTGGGTTTTATACTTCTTGAACCAAGTTTGTAGAGGGATTGTAACGGATCACACGATCATGAATGATTAAACAGTAAGCTGCTGTTTTATCTGGTACATTATGTTTAGTGTTAAATTCTAAGCGAATATCGGTACTACCGGATTTCACAATTTCATTCTGATAGGAACAGTCTACTATTACAAGAGGAGCAATCGTTAGAAATTCCTTAGGATCGAATAAGGGTTCACTCATATTACCATAATATGATTGTTGAAAGTTAACGTACATTTCATACTGTAATCAACATGGTTGTTCCGGGAAGACCCGAGGACAACACCCGCTGTACGACGAAAAGCGCAGGGCATTCGTAATCCGCGTTACCTGGGGACAATATCTTAGAAACGGTTGTTTATGGGGAATAAATATTATTACCCGAAAAGAAAAACCTTTTTTTGAATATTGAACTGTTTGTTTAAATAAAAGTGTAGTTGTTTATAGAAAGCAGCGGTGGGATAGGACTAGTGTTCTTGTGTTTAAATAACGTACAACGTTGCACAGACTTATCAAACATTGAAAATTAAAATGAGACGAACACGATCATCGTCCGAATCGTC
Organism: Agrilus mali; assembly: GCA_029378335.1. Classification (NCBI taxonomy): domain Eukaryota; kingdom Metazoa; phylum Arthropoda; class Insecta; order Coleoptera; family Buprestidae; genus Agrilus; species Agrilus mali. The sequence continues at coordinate 13,869,409 of CM055656.1, forward strand.
AACGAGCTCAACTTCTTCGAATTCCTCGAATGGTAATTACAAACGAAATACTAGAAAACGACAACATAAAAATTTGAACAGTGAAAAATCGAACAAACGCTCATATACACCACCGCTTATTGACAAAGTGAGTAGATTGGAACTTTTGGTGGAAAAATTGATTAAGCATCAAACTAAACCTGAAAGGGGCCGATTTTATGCCAAGCCGGAATGTATCCCTGAGTTTATACCCGGAAACCCAAACATGAGTTCTATCAAATGGATTGAAAAAATTGAACAGTTAGGTGAAATAAACCAATGGGACGAGCAAACGACCATATATTATATGCAGAGCCGACTTGGTGGCCTAGCACGACGATGGTATGATAATTTACCGTCCTATCAGTTGACATGGGCACAGTGGAAAGAATTGTTACTTAAATCTTTTCCCGACCATCAAGACTTCGCGACCACTTTACGTAATCTTGTAGACAGAGTCAAGACACCTACAGAATCGTGGTCTCGTTATTACTTCGATAAAATGGAACTTGTGAGCGCGTGCGATATTACAGGAAGAAAAGCCGTGTCTTGTATCATAGACGGCATTAAAGACACGAATATACAGGCAGCAGCAACGGCAGGCAGGTACGAGACACCTGACGCCCTATACGCAGAGTATTTGTCAACCCTGAAACCGGAAAAAATCATTGAAAGAGAACCACGTACGACAGGAGACAAAGGTTTTCGTCGTCCAATAACCGATCGATTAGGAGAAGTTCCGGTAAAGAAAGCCAAACCAAGTAACCACACGCAACGATGCTACAATTGCAAAGAAACAGGACATTTTTCAAACAAATGCCCTAAACCAAAAATTGAATGCGTCAATTGTAAAAGGTTAGGCCATTTAGCAAAAGACTGTCGACGACAAGTGAAAAATCACGTTATCGAGAAAAACGATTTTCTGTCTAATGAAAAATATTTCTTTGATTGCTGGGTGAACGGAAAACTCACGCAAGCTTATGTAGACTCTGGATGTGGAGCAGTTCTTATAAAGGAAGAACTTTCCCGTTCCTTGAAATTGCAACTAAACACTAGCAGAACTTCGATAATGGGATATGGAGGGTGCACTATTGAAGCTTTGGGTAAAACAACAATACAGCTAAAGATAGATCGTATTGAAGCGGAAGTTGAAGCTTTAGTGGTTCCAAATTCAGCTCAACAGATTCCTGTACTGGTTGGTCAAACATTCCTAAACCACAACGACGTAGCCATGATTGTATGCGGTGAAACAGTCCGAATTGTTCCCTCAGACGATAACATCTTTCAGAACGTCAGACCAGGCAAAATTCCGTTATGGGCCAAGGCATCGACGGTTATTGCACCAAGAACAAGTGCTCTAATAGTTGTTACCTCACGAGACGTTTTCAATGGTGATGTTTACGTCCAAGGTGGATATCGTCACCTCCCCGGCAAAGAACACGTGTTAGAGGACTGCATAACAAATGGACGAAACGGTCATGTAAGGGTTACAAATTTTTCCAATCAAAATATCGAAGTAAGTACTGAAAGAGTTTTAGCTAGGTCAGTAATTTGTTTTAAGGAAGTATCTTCACCTTGTTTGTCATTGCATGTCTCAAAACAAGACAACAACGGGTTTTGTGGAAATGATATAATTTTTAATGAAAATTTAAAACCAACAGAAAAAAATCAGTTAGTAAATTTAATAAATGAATTCCGTATATGCTTTGCTCAAAATACCGCTCAACTAGGTAAATCAAGTGTTATAAAAATGACGATCCACTTAAATGACGATCGACCAGTCGTTTATCGGCCATATCGACTTTCTTATAATGAAAGGCAAGTTGTAAGAAATATTGTTGATGATTTACTTTCTAACAATATAATACGCGAATCGGACTCCCCATATGCGAGCCCCATCCTACTTGTAAAAAAGAAAAATGGCGAACAACGAATGTGCGTTGACTATCGAGCCCTTAATGCGAAGACGATCAAGGATAGATTCCCTCTACCTCGTGTTGATGAATGTTTGGAGAAACTACAGGGATGCAACTTCTTCACCAGCCTCGACCTGGCAAGCGGCTATCATCAGTTGGAACTTGACGAAGCGTCCGTTCCGAAAACAGCGTTCATCACTCCCGATGGTCACTATGAGTACCTTCGAGTCCCATTTGGATTGTGCAACGCCCCAGCCATATTTCAACGAACCATAAATAAAGTTCTTGGAAGTCTCCGGTATGGAAAGGCGCTTGCTTACATGGACGATATTCTCTTACCATCAAAAGACTTTTCGAGCGGCATTCTTACTCTACGCCAAGTTTTCACTTCCCTCCAAGAAGCAGGTCTCACTTTGCGGCTTTCAAAATGTAAATTCTTTATGGAAAAGGTTGAGTATTTAGGACACGAAATAAGTGGAAATGGAGTTCAACCCGGACAGGACAAGACAGAAGCAGTGAAGAAATTTCCTATCCCAAAAGACGTTAGGTCAATCCGCCAATTTCTAGGATTAGCAAGCTATTTTAGGAAATACGTTAAGGACTTTGCAACGATAGCAAAACCCTTGACGATGCTAACCAAAAAAGACGTAGTTTTCGCTTGGGGAGACGAACAAAGCATAGCCTTCGATACCCTTAAAGCGAAATTGACAACTCGACCCTTACTAGCTATCTACGATCCCGAGTTGAAAACCGAAGTGCACACAGACGCGTCGAAATGGGGTGTTGGTGGAATACTTCTTCAGAGACAAAAGGACGACACGCTTAAACCAGTAATGTATCATTCTAAGCAAACCACAAAAGAAGAACAGAGATACCACTCCTATGAACTGGAGACCATGGCAGTGGTTTATGCTCTAAAGGCTTTCCGGATCTATCTTATTGGTATCCAATTCAAAGTAGTTACAGACTGTAACGCTTTGCGCACCACGTTATTAAAAAGAGATTTAATCCCACGAATTGGTAGGTGGTGGCTTAGCATACAAGAATATACATTCGACGTAGAATATCGGCCAGGGTATCGCATGACTCATGCCGACGCGCTAAGCCGAAATCCAGTAGAGCCATCAGAAGTATCAGTGAATACTGTCAACATCAACAACGAAGACTGGGTTTTGAGCGTGCAAATGACTGACGACAGATGTAAATATCTGATTGAGACTCTTAACAAACAGCCAACGGACTCAGAAGAAAGAGAAATTCATCAGAATTTTTGCCTCGAAAACAGTCGACTATATAGAAAAACTGACAAAGAAAAAAATGGGTGGTACCCAAAGCAGCAAGGAGGCAAGTTGTCTTACATTTCCACGATGAAAGTGGTCATCTCGCCGTTGACAAAACGTTATCAGCAATTTCCAAATTATATTGGTTCCCGGGCATGAGACGATACGTAAAGAAGTATATATCGTGTTGTTTACCTTGCCTTTACAATAAGGAACCAAGCGGAAAGAAACCGGGGTATCTGCATCCAATCGAAAAGACAGCTTGTCCTCTTGACACCTTGCATGTAGACCACCTAGGTCCTTTCGTTAAGTCGAAGAAGAAAAACATGTATCTGATAGTTGTTGTGGATGCGTTTACTAAGTTCGTTTTTATGAAAGCAGTCTCCTCAACCAAAACTCGACCTCTCATTATATTTTTGAACAACATTCTGGACAACTTCGGTGTCCCAAGAAGAATAATTTCTGACCGAGGTAGCTGCTATACGAGCAAGCAGTTCGAAGAATACTGTAAGCAGCTGAACATAAAGCATGTGTTGAACGCTACAGCCACACCAAGAGCAAACGGTCAGGTTGAACGATACAACCGTACCATATTAGCCTCATTGTCTGCTTGTATAGAAGACGAAGAAAGATGGGACGACGCCATCCCAACGGTGCGATGGGGGTTGAATTCGACGACGAACTCATCCACAAAAAAATCTCCCTACGAATTAATGTTTGGCTTCTCCCCACGAGGTGTGGCAAATTCAATTCTAGCCAACGAGGTATCGGTTGAGACTGCAGAAAAAAGGAACTTCAGCAAAATAAGATCAGAAGCTGAATCAGTAATAAAAAGTAAACAAGACAAACAGAAAGCCGTGTTTGACGCTCATCGTACTAAGGCACCAAAGTACAAAGAGGGCGATCAAGTTTTGGTACGTACGTACACTACGAGTAATCAGGGTCAAAGCAAGAAACTCTTGCCAAAGTACAGCGGCCCATACGTAATAAATAAGGTACTGCAGTACGATCGCTTTGTTGTTGTAGACCTAAAGGGATCTTCTCGGTCGAAGAGAAGATACAAGGGAATCGTATCTCTTGATAAGTTAAAGCCCTTTAGTGTTGGAGTGAGCTCAGAATCCGACGAGGAATCTGACTCTATAAATTGAGTCTTACAAAGCATGTAACTATAAAGTTAGTTCAGGATCCTTAGGTTAAACATGCATGTTTTATAAATTAAGATTAATATGTTAATAATAATATGTTATTAATATGTTATTAATATGTTACAGGCATCTTTTAAAAATTATTACCTAAATCACTAGCCATCTGGTCATTTCACCGTTTAAATGAACATTTGTTGTACCTACATTTCAGATCATGCCCAAACGGAATTACTCCACGAGGACGTGGGAGACAATAGCATGGCCGAATGTAATCAACATGGTTGTTCCGGGAAGACCCGAGGACAACACCCGCTGTACGACGAAAAGCGCAGGGCATTCGTAATCCGCGTTACCTGGGGACAATATCTTAGAAACGGTTGTTTATGGGGAATAAATATTATTACCCGAAAAGAAAAACCTTTTTTTGAATATTGAACTGTTTGTTTAAATAAAAGTGTAGTTGTTTATAATACAAAACAGCAAATCTGGAAACATCAAAATCTAAATTCAAATTATCGTACGGGTACATAGTGGATCCTAAGTGAACTTTAAAATTGGTAAGGTTGCAGTGATCGAAAGTACTCATATTTTTTTTAATATCATTTCCTTTACCGGTTTGAAATCCAAAAATAATGAAGCGGGGTTTTTTTCCAACTGTGACGTAGTTTTCACAGCCCAGTTGTGAGAATGTGATTGATTAAGTAAGGGATATTCATGTAGTTCCCAACTACGGAACGAAAGTTCCATATTTAAATTACGATCCACGTAACGTAATAATTTCAAACGTTCAGCATCAGCAACAGATACATGAGGAATTTTCCAACATATCTGATTCAATTGTATAACTACCTCTTCAACCGGTGTTGTTGAACAAAAGAGAGCGTTATTGTCAGTACTGCTGCGAACTAGAACTAATTCTTGTCGTATGTTGAGTATTATCTTTCGAAAGTCTTCACCAAATCCTAAAATCATACGAAGAGGAATACAAACGTTGAAGTAACCGTTTGTATCAATCAGATTCCTAGCATGAAGGGTAACTCCTTGTACAGCGCCTAAAGCAGGAGGTAACCATCCACTATTAATAAGACGTTTACTTTCATTTTCATTGTAAGACGCGTAACCTTTCATCGTTGTAGTGATACCAGGATTACGGACTCGATCAATAACTTTCCCACCCTATTCATATCGAATTTCATCAAACAGGTGTAGAATTCCATTATTGATAAATGTAGTTGCGGTAGGTACAGCTCCATCCTTTTTCAGCAAACGTCCTTCTATGTATATGAAACTATTGGAAGGTAGGGTGTAAACATCTTCGTTTTCTATCGGAATTCGTATGGTATCATTATTTTTAAAAGTTGAATTCGCATACGGTTGATGTGTATGTTTATCAGCATTAACAATAGCGTTGTCAAAGACAGTTTTCTCGGTGACATTCAGTATTTCTACAACCATTTTAACGTTTCGTCTTTTTCAGCTGCAACCCCAAAGATTTAAGGAATTGTTTATTAGACGGTGTTAATCGTTGAATAGGTGTAAGCGAAATAAGCGTTTGAGAGTGTGGTAATTGTTTTATAGTAGTATTCTTGTTCGAATATCGTTGGATACAACTATATCGTACAACCATATTAAACTTTTCGTAAATGAAGTCTTACTGTAACGCGTTCTCCGCGGAAATTAACAAGATTACCGTCTTGATCAACTATTTTAAGGGAAATGTAATCGATGACACGTTTGTTGACAGATAAGTATATAAGATTTGTAGGATTCTCTACAATTTTAAATCCGGGAGGTACATTGGGAAAGAATTGATGTAGTACATGTCCATCTTGTCCTTTAGTATCATCATTGCTATGTATGTAGGAGTTTGATACAAGGTTACACATTATTGAAATTGCGTTTACCTTGAAAATGTCAGCTACATGATCAGACTCCTCTTCAATCGATGGTAGAAGCTTATTATCAAAACCTAATATCTTTGCTGGAGAATCTGTTGGAGTGAAATCAACTTTTCTGGTGCTCTTTACATGACTTTTTAATGTAGTATTGTCTCCAGAAAGGTGAATACTGTCATCTGTCCCTTTCAATTTTTCCTGAAGAAAATTATTAATATCATCGATTTCATAGGATCCTTCTGGAAGAACTACGACTGGTTTGTTAGAACCTTCAAAATAGAATTTGTTGTTATTTTCATCAATATTTGGAATACTGTTATAGGCTTCAAAATTTAATAACGCTATTTGATATTCTTCATCCTCGTTTAAAACAATCGGTGGACTAAGTATCATTTGTAGCTCTGACTTTGTATGAGTCAAGGCGAATGTGTAAGACATGTTTTCGGTTTAACGTTCTGTTTAATACAGAGAAGTAACTGTGATGGTTTGTTTTAAAAACAGGTTTGCGTAATTTGTTGTAGGAATTGGAGAACTAAATGACCACAATTAAAATCGGTAGGGTTCTGAACACGATCGTAGTTGTAAGTAATAGCGCAAGGACCAGCAGATTGTAAATAATGAACCAATTCTTTCGGTGGACGGAGATCACCAAAACTATCAAAGTAAATAGCTTTGTTGTTTCGTTTTATGTAAGCTGTCCAATGTGTACCAGTTCCTGTATCTAAATTAACGATTCCACTTTCGCACCTATGAACTTTTCTTGGTAATTCGTTACGCATGAAGATTCCACGAAAATATGGAATTTGTAAATAACGAATGTAATTATATAAATCTAAATCTGTTAGAGGACGATTAGGTAACTTCATTAAAAATTTTACGTTTTTTTTTTGTTGGAAGGGTTTAAGGTATAAACCGAAACCGGTACGGGAAGGTTGAATCGAAATATTTTTTCCAAGAGCAATAGCTTCCATCGAATTGTTATGGCGTTTAGCTTCTTGTAGTTGTTGCTGTGCCGATTTAGCATCTTGTACAGCTTTAGCTATCCCAGCAGCACCACCAGAGAGAGCCCCAAGGGCTGATAATCCCGCGAAAATCGGAATTAACGGTAGAAAACCACCTGTCTGGAATTTGAATGATTCTAGGATATTTAGATCTCTTTCCAAGTCTTTTAATTTGATTTAATGCAATTTTTGCTGCATCTAACAACTGCAGAGGCTTCTCTTTCTTAAGAACAAGTTTCGCAGTTTTTACTAGTTTATGAAACGGTACAAGTCCTCCTTTGCTTATTCGTTTTCTCTTATTTATTTTCGTCAACGGAATCGAACCACCTTTTTTACGATGACGTTGTCGTTTATGTCCCATTCCAAGTTTTTCCTTAATCTTCATAGCTGAAGCAACTGTGAGAGCTGCCAAGCGTTCACCTATCGATGCGTCTGATGACTTTAGTCTTCGTAATGATTGTTGTGGTAAAACCTTGTCCGCTATACGACGTTGCGAAATGTTTGGTGAAATTGCGTATGCAATATCATGTAATTTACAGGATTCATCGAGAGGATTTATGCCAATATCACCTCGTGCTAATCGTTTATTCAATCGTGTACCTGGACCACAAAAGTTATAGCCTGGGAGATGTAATTCAAAAGGTAATCTATCTATAAGACTATTCAGAACGTTGTGTTTCATGTAAAAGGTTTGGTGTGACTGCTTTCACTATTGTATACCAACTAACTATATAAGCAACGTAAACTCTGAATTTATATATCTGTAGGTAACACATCGAAATCGTTTAATAATGAATAAACATGCGGATAGTACAACATCCATCTGCTCTACCGATAACCAATCGCGACTTCAACATCGCTACGAAAATAAATCGTCATGGTCCTCTACTACCATCCACAATAAGATGCATCGTCGCTGGACCTTCAAACTGTGGAAAAACAAATGTGATTATAGGACTATTGGAGCAACCAAACGGTTTACGGTTTGAAAACGTATATGTTTATTCAAAATCGTTATATCAACCAAAATATAAGTATTTAGCTGAATTATTACAACCAATTGTTGGAATCGGCTATTTTCCCTATAGAGATTCTGATGAAGTAATTGGTCCATCAGAGGCGAGACCTAATTCTGTATTCATCTTTGATGATGTTGCGAATGATAATCAGAATAAGATAAGGGAATACTTTAGTATGGGAAGACATAACTCAATCGACACTTTTTATTTAAACCAAACATATGCTCAAATCCCTAAACATTTAATTAGAGATAACGCTAATTTATTAATACTGTTTAAACAAGACGAATTAAATCTCAAACACGTTTTTTCTGACCATGTCACTGTAGACATGACTTTTGAACAATTTAAAAGTATATGTGGAGAATGTTGGAAAGAAAAATTCGGATTTCTAGTGATTAACAAGGATTGTGGTATAGATGAGGGGAGATATCGTATAGGATTCGATAAATATATAGTAATGTAAGTGATAGAAATGAAATCAGTTGTTAAAAGACAATTACAATAACAGCATGGATGTGAAAACAAAGAAAGAACTAATCAAAGTTAGGAAAGCAGTAAAGAGAAAATTGCAAATGTTAAAGGAATCGATGGTAGGACAGAATCTCCTATTACAACAAGCATACCAACCAATTACAAAATCGCTTCTTCACTTGAAATCTGAGCTGGGTGAAGAGATCAAAAAGGAATTAAAACCAGACGTTACTAATTGGTTGAAAAGTGATGTTCTAGCATCATCGACTCCAATAAAAATTAGAAAACTTGATCCTTCGAATGCTCCAGGCACCATACTTCAAGGTCCCCCTTCCTTCTTAAGGGAAGAAAGTGTATATGAAGTTAACCCATCAACGGATGAGAGTGTGTTCGAACAAGCAAAAAAAGAATACTTAGATTATATCAATAGCTCTCGATTTGAAGAATATTTGGAGGAATTCCATCCTCTACCTCGAGACTATGTAGAAGGAATTATTAAAGAGTATGACAGTAGTATATTTAACACTGATATTATGAATCCCCGTCTTGACAAAGTTCGATTCGAATGGAACACAAATAAATTTTTTATCAGTGATTCTGAAGTAGATTTTGATGGACCAGACATCGTAATCGATGGAAAATTTAAGTACACAGGTACTATAGGATTATATGAGCAACTGTTTAAATTAAGTTCTGAATATCCGACATCATATAAAGAACGGAGAGACTATGCGGATATATTAAAACGTACGGGAGCAGTATACAATTTAAGGCAGCAAACAACGAAGCCTTCTAATAAAGGTAGAGACTTGTCGTTGTTGACTTACAATGAAAAGCCGATAGAATACAAATATTTTGATGACGTTAATGAATTGTGTGATCGTTTAAAGTTACTGGTTGCTTCTCAACAAGCAGGCAACACAAATCATTAAAACGAAATCCAATCAATTTTAGAAGAGTTGCGTGAGTGTAATATAATCGAATAAACAAATTGTTAGAATGATTAGTTAGACAATGACGGTTGATAAGTTCGCACGTGGGTTAGACAAAAAACGATCATATTCACGAGCATTTAGCAATGCTCACGATTTTAATCATAACCGTTTGACTAGAATCGGGGATCCTCAGCAGGAGCATGACGCTGTTAATGTACGATTTTTAGAAAAAAAAATGAAACTCCTTTTAGCACAAGATGATGTGGTGGATATTAGAAAGGCATTCGATAAAGTGTTATATTTTATCGATGTAGCTAATAGACGTATTATACATTTAAATGAGCCTATAGCAGGATTTCATGCAGCTACAAAAAAGTATGTAGATGAAAAGGATAGGTTAACAAAAGAGCATATAAGAATCGAATGTGAAAAGGTAAAGGAAACTGCTGTTAGTGATGGTGATAAAAAGCTGAACGATTTAAAAAAAGAATTCACAACAATTCTCTCTAAAGTTGGTATAAAGTTGACCAGTAGTTTTAACAATACTACAGAGGTCATGATGAAAAATTTGCAAAGAGAACTTGAGAACTGGAGCAATGAAAGGGATAAGCATGTAACAAACTGGGTGAATGATTTAATAGAAAAGAATGGCGGTACAATCATGGACTGTATTTCAACAAAAATAAAACAAGCGTGTAAAGATGTAGAATTGTTTGCTAGAAAAGGTGATGAAGAACTGTCGAAGAAACTGAAGACTGAGATTGAGCAAGACATGAAAAGAGATATAGCTATGACCGTTGAATTAATAAAACCCTTCATTCAAGATGAATGTAAAAAAGTTATGGAGCTTGCAGATAAAGGAACCGATAAAAAGATAGATGATCTCAAAAAGGAATTAGTGGTAATGATTGAATCATTAAAAAAAGAAGCGAAGGAGATTAAAGTAAGGTTAAATACTTTAGAACAAAGAGCAGTAGGTGGCGCAAAACCCAGCAAATCTAAATCAACAACCGTAGTTCATGATTAGAAAAAGAAAAAATGTCGAACGTGAAAGAAGAAGTTGTAAAAGAACTACATAAACCCGCTAGGATTAATTTCACACGTCGTAAGGTAGTTGTTAAAGGATTGGATGATCTTCATCAAGCAGATTTAGTTGAAATGATTCCGTATGCAAGAGAAAATAAAGGTTTCCGATACATTTTAGTTATAATAGATGTTTTCTCAAAATTTGTATGGGCTCAAGCGGTAAAACGTAAAACCGGTGAAGATGTTGGTAGAGCTTTACAGTTAATTCTCAAAAGAAGTAAACGTATTCCCAAGAATATGCAAACTGACTTGGGAAAAGAATTTTATAACGAACAAGTGAGAAAAGTGATACAAAAATATAACATTAACCATTACTCAACGTATAGCACGAAGAAGGCATCAGTTGTGGAACGAGTCAATAGAACGCTAAAATCAAAAATGTGGCAACGCTTTAGTTTACAAGGATCCTACAAATGGTTGAACATATTACAAGATATAGTAAATGAATACAACAATAAGGTTCATAGAACTATCGGAATGAAACCAAACAAAGTCACTAGACGAAACGAACAAACACTTTTGAAAACTGTTTACAACAACCCAAAAAAGATGGATTTACGAACAATTCGGTTTAAATTGGGAGACCGAGTACGAATAAGTAAATATCGTGAATTGTTTAGGAAAGGTTATACACCGAATTGGTCCAACGAACTATTTACAATAAGCCGTATAAAATTATCTGATCCAATTATGTATTACTTAAAAGATGATAATGGGGAAGATATAAAAGGAGGATTTTATGGTATGGAATTACAGAAAGCTACTCATCCAAACGTGTTTTTGGTGGAGCGAGTATTACGACGTAGAGGTGATATGGTTTACGTGAAATGGTTAGGGCTTGACACATCTCATAATAGTTGGATTCATAAAAAAAACGTTTTCTGAGATGTAAGCTTTTGTATTCATAAATGGTAACATGTTTACAAATTTATGTACCCCCTCCCCCAAAAAGTATGATTATAAATAAGATTAAACGTGGCGAGTGTAATCAATTGTAATCGTTAGTTATTGCATTGAAAGTTAAAGACTTAGTAGTAATGGTTGAAAGTTATCTAATTGAAGTGAAATTTTTCAAAGACGGCTTCTTATCTGAGAGTAAACATTTGATTGCATCAGAGTTAGAAGACGTGGTACAAGAATTTGAGTTGAAAGGTGGATACGATAAACTTGTAATAACAGGTTATTTAGTAAGCAAGGAGAGCGATTCAGACGATTTAGAAATCGAATTTTCATAAAAATGGATTCCTTGTCCTATGAGTTGTATGAAGCAGAAAGACGAGTTCTCATTACGAATTTACGAAGAGCAATACTATCTACTGATTTAGACAGAGTAAAAGTGGTGTGTTCGAGGTTCGGAGTTGAAGTACCAAAGGAAGTATTCAAATGGTTAACATTACCACAAGATACATCGTTTGATATTTTGTATTTCATATTGGAAAGAAAACAACTGTGCGACACCTTCCTTAACGATTTTTTAAAAGCTTGTGGTGAAAAAATGGAGATAACCGTTGATGATGTACACAGAATTTTAAACGAAACAAATTATAACTACATACGAAATGATATATATTTTCTAAAGGAAATGTTAACAAACGGATCAGTTCTAGTGAGGAACAAAAAATTCTCCATCATTAATATAAAGAACGCGTACACACCATTATTGAAGTGTGTAGATGATTTAATAATGGATGTGGTATACTATGCGCAACCGAAATATTTGGAAAAGTTTATTAAGTTAATCAACTTGTTCAAGCTTCCATATACTTTAAGTCCAACCATTAACAGTCGTCATCAGACAGTGTTGCGATGGATAGAAGAAAACATTTTGCGACAAGGAACGGAAAAGGCTCCAGGCTGGCGAAATGGTCCTGATTCAGGCAAATGGCCATCCACTGATATCGAAGATTATAAAAAAGTTTATTCATTGTTACTGCTATTAACGTAATAAATTGTAACTGTAGAAACATTTAACGTTTCCTTTATATGTTCATACAATTTATAAAATTAATTAAAGACAAACTTGGGTTATAACGTTTCTTTATTTACAATCAAACTATCATCATACCTAATATAACCAAATGTATATTTTCTAGAAACACGTGACAGTGTTATTATACGCTGAAGAAAATACTTGTACGTATACATAACAGCGTGTGTGATTATAATGCAATTTTATCAGACATCTAATACATAATCGACAGCACACGCTTATTGTTTTAACAGTTTCGATATATATAAACCGATGTATTACAGTGTGTCAAACAAGATTATAATACAATTTTACTAGACAAATGACAACTAATACACATACAGTTTGATTTTCCATTTACGCACGAGCTTGTCTTTGTTCTATTTCATTTCCATACATACATCATATATATCTAGGTATGTAATATCTTATTGACAACAGATCTCTGCTTTTCTGTTACACCTGTAGTAGAGAATATAATCTCGATGTTGTAAACTGCTGCTGTCGATCTTGTCTTGTCAGGGGGAAAACTCATACCTCTGCGAAAAGACTGGTACCTATAGTCAAAATTGAATCGTTACAAATCAATATCCTCTGTTCTAGAAGCTTCACAAAGTGAAATGATGTATTATACATAGAGCAGATACTATAAAATATTCAATGATTAACCCAAGTGTGTTTTCTATATATACCTTTTATATACATAGCTATTAATCGAGTCAACGTTCATCGGTTCATATGTAAATAAATAGAATTCAATAAGCCATTTTTTAACATTGTACCTAGTACCTAAATTATACGTAACTATGAAAGTATTTATATTATGCTGATGCAAACGTTGATGCTATGCTGCTCTACATGTTTATAATAATAATAATACTGAACAGTACTAATAGTACCGATGGGATGCGGGGGATCAGGAGAGTATCTATACGTAATTATTAATCGAGTCAACGTTCATTGAAATTGTTTAAACAGTAAGCGTGTGTGTGTATGTCTGTTGTTGATTGTCTGGTAAAATTGCATTATAATCATACACACCGTTATACGTACATACAAGTAATTTCTTTAGCGTATAATAACCTTACCACATGTTTCTAGAAAATGTATAGATGGTTATATTAGGTGTGGTGATACTTTGATTATGATTGTATTTAAGCATGATATTCGGTAAAACTATTGATAACATAGTTATCGATTAGACATAACATGTTATACATAAATTTATTCGTATTTCAATCGTTACAAATCAATATCCTCACTCCTCTGTTCTACAATCAATTCTTACACTATCGAAAGCTATGTAATTAGAACATCTAGTGATATTTAGTAAAACTGTTTATAAAGTATTAATCATGAAGTTTCTGTAAAAATTTTCAATGAAATAGATTTATGTATACCTTTACGTTTGTATTTGTAATTGTTGGTTATATATTTAAAGCATTAGTTTTAATTTATCACTAGTAATTGTTTACTTTTCAATAATAATGTAACGGTTTTCAATTGTAAGAGCATTTCTTTCAAATATACTTATTTCTTTGAAACTTTCATCATGTGTAATCAAGTATACATAAAAAAAAAAAGTTTATGAAAGTACTTATCCATTGAATATAACACAACTGTTACGTCACAATTAATTCATATTTCCATCGTTACAAATCAATATCCTCTCACTCACTCTTCTGTTCCAGAAGCTTTACAAGACGAAATGTATTATATATAGAGCTGATACTATAAAATATTCAAGTGAATATACCTTTAATTATTAATCGAGTCAATCGGTTCATCGAAATATTGTTTAAACAATAAGCGTATGTGTGTGTATTCGTTGTCGGAGATGCTGGGTAAAATTGCATTGTAATCACACACGTCGTTATATATACGTAAAAGTATTTTCTTTAACCTGTTAGTAGTACGATGTATGGATGGAGTAAGATGTAAAGCGCGCGAATTGGATGATGAGGAACGATGGGTACAAGTTTAAGGTAAAGTAGACATGTATGCGCGATATCAGCAAATTGTTGCAAAGTTGTTGATGTAACTGTCGGTGTTCACCGTCGTCGACGACGACGACAAGTAATGTCTGTATGTGATGAACTTACACATGATAGCTTATAGAATTATTAGTAGGTATGAATGTTGTGGCAGGTTATCTCGAAAGTTAAAATAGTGTGTGTGTGTGTGTGTGTATACATATTAGCAACAAAAGTAACGTGGAGCTAATGCTGCGTCTGCAATTTGCTCGATATAGACGGAGTAAGATGGAATGCGCGTGAATATGACATAGAGGAGCGGGTACAGGTTCAAATCCATTGGATATAACACAGCAGTTACGTCATACTTAATTCATATTTCAATCGTTACAAATCAATATCCTCACATATGTATGTTCCAGATGTATATGTAAAGTAGACATGTATGCGCGATATCAGCAAATTGTTGGCGTAACTGTCGGTATTTACCGTCGTCGTCGATGACAACTGATGTCTTTATGTGATGAACTTACACATGATAGCTTACAGAATTATTGGTAGGTACGAATGTTATGGTAGGTTATCTCGAAAACAAAAGTTAAAGTAGTATATATATATATGTATACATATTAACAACAAAAGTAACATGCAGCTAATGCTGCATCTGCAATTTGCTCGATATAGACGGAGTAATAAGATGGAAAGCGCGTGAATATGACATAGAGGAACGGTTACAGGTTTAATTAAGACGTGTGTGTGTGTAATGTAGACATGTATGCGCGATATCAGCAAATTGTAAAGTTGTCGAGATGTACTGAACGACAAGTGATGTTTGTCTGTGTATGATGAATTTACACATGATAGCTTATTGTTCGGTAAAGCAGAGTATGTATGTATGTATGTATGTGAAGGTATCCACGCATTCAATAAAAGTCACGTGGAGCTAATGCTGCGTCTGCAATTCATATTTGCTATTTAACCGACCTCCTCGCTCTCTACAGCACCATTCCACCTATTTCGACAACCGTTGTCACAGCATCGGAGGGTTTTAAGGCAGATGTCACCCGACTGCGTAGGTTTACACAATCGCTACTATAGTAGACATTTCAATCAACCGACAACGTTGAAAAGACGCAGATAAATATACCCTCTACTGTAGTAGACATATGAATCATAACCTTGAGCCACAAATTACGTCACAATTATCATAAATCGAAACCCTCTCGCCCTCTGAAATAGAAACGGCTTTCTAGCAATCGATGATAAATACGCTCTCTACTGTAGTAGACATATGATCTTGAACAACATTCTATCAATTACAATTACGTCACAATTGTCAGAAATCACAACCCTCTCATCCTCTTAGCCAGAAGCTGTCATCTACCCCTACTCGCTCCTAAGCCAGAAACGTGGTACAAGTACATTAATAAGTGCCAACAATATTTGAATCATGCTCCATATAGAAGCACTGGCTTTCAGCCTTTCCAATTAATGTTTGGTTCTAGAATGATATTGGCAGAAGACCCAGATATTAAGAAAATTTTGGAAGAAGAGGCAGTGTTAGCATTTCAAGAAGAACGAGATAAAATGAGGGAGCGTGCCAGCCAATCCATTAAAAAAGTCCAAGAAGAGAATAGAAAGCATTATAACAAGAAAAGAAAGAAACCTTCTCAATATAAACAGGGAGGCATCGTCGCTATCCAACAAACACAGCAACGTCCTGGATCTAAGTTTAACGCGAAGTTTATAGGACCATATGAGATAATGAAGAAGATGCCCAATGATCGCTACGTGGTTCAGAAAATCAATGGCACTGAAGGACCTACACGCACGACGACAGCCACTGATCATATGAAGATCTGGGCACAACCTGAAGCAGATGACGAATCAAACGATGAAGAGGAAGCCGTGGATGAAGATCATTCGAGGGCGAATGGAACCCAGGATGGCCGAGTGTGGAATCCGGAATAATTCGAACATGTGTGCATGTGTGAAGATGCGGTTCGGTGCGTACGTGACCGCTTCGAAGTTTTTATGTAAAATCGATATTCACACGTGTGCGGGTTTCGGCGAGTTTTTGCAAAGCAGTCAGTGAGTGACGCGACGCGATTGAAGACGTTTTGATTTATGTATTATTTAACTTGGTTTGGTATCATTTCGTTTTATGTATAGAACCGCTTATTTTTATTTTAATATTGTTTATTTACTTTTACAATTAAATAATGAAACCACTAAAATACGTACACTATTTAAAAAACTGGATAGTTTAGGCTTTAGAGGACTAGCGCTCAAGTTAATTAAAAGCTATTTCTAAAATCAAGAACAAAGAGTAAGATTGGATGATGTTGTCAGTGAAGGTATGTATGTCAAAACAGGAGTTCCTCAGGGAACAGTACTTGGCCCTATTTTTTTTATCTTATTTATTAATGATTTACTATTATGTTGCCAGAATATGGTGGCTTTCGCTGATGACACTGTACTAATAGATACTCAAAGTAGTTGGGAGGAAGCTATGATAATAGTTATGATATTGATTTGGCATTTACTTGGTGAAAATTGTGCATACTGAAGAAAGTAAAAGGCACAAAAACTTTTCACAAATATATTTAAGAGATACACAACTATAGTTTCGCTATGATATAGCTTTATCAAGTGTTATTGGTATTGTACAAGTTCATTATACAGATTATTTGCTTATATCTAATTCTATTGCTAGGGGAGGGGGTTGGTATTTGAACAAATTCAAGAGAGGTGAATTACTTAAATCTATTTGATCATTTAATAATAAATTCGGATTATAATTTTTTATTTTATTAATTTCTATTGACTCTAGTATGTTTAATTTAAAACTTTTTCCTAAAGTGTGTAAAATTTTAAAATCTTTATTAAATAGGTGATTTTCTGTCAATAGGTGGCTAGCATAGTTGGAGTTTTGTTTTTTATTAATGTAACTTTTAAGATGCTCAGAGATTCTAGTATTAAAAGATCTACCTGTTTGTCCGATATAACATTTGTCACACGACCCACAAGTTAATTTGTAGATGCCTGATTGTTTAGTTTTTTCGCATTTATCTTTATTGTTTTTAATAATTTTTCCTAATGTGTTATTTGTTCTGTACGTTATATTAGTGATATTTTCTTTTTTTAATTTCGAAGTTATTTTTAACGTTAAATTGCCTATGAATGGTAGGATGTGATAAAATTTGGGTTTTTCTGTAAGAGTAGGATAAACTGAATTGAGGGCTATTTTGTATAATTTTTTATTTATTAACTTGTCTATTAAATCTAATTTATAACCGTTGTTTAATGCTATTTCTTTTATGATTTTTACTTCTTTTTCAAAGTTATTTTTTGATAGCGGGATTTTTGTTAATCTGTGTATCATTGAGTGAAATGCTGATAATTTGTGTTGTATTGGATGAACTGAATTGGCGTGAATAACTGTATCCGTGTGTGTAGGTTTATGGTAAATGCTAAATTCATGTTTGGATATATTCAAATTCTATTATACTAAGTCTAGAAGCTAATTCTGTATGAACTACCTTTAAATATATGTTGGCGACGTCTCTCTTGAAATACTGCAGTCTTGTTTCTTCTGTTAACCATTTTTTCATACCCGTGAATTTGCCGGCCTCAAACTGAAAGTGTTCCCAAAATTCATCAAGCTGAAAACCAACAACAAAAGTCAAGCTTCAACAGC